>JAOSBK010000206.1:6835448-6847571 GCA_027568895.1 Erythroxylum shatona | reverse complement strand
ATGAAAATTATAAAGAAATTAATATCAAATTATGACAATTTACTGACAAATTGCGAATTACAAGAGCTCGTTATAAGTAACCAATTTAAGCACAAAAGTCATCAATTAGGAGTCAACGAGTGCATAAACAGTTATGAAAATTCAGCCAATTTATAATGTAAACTTGGCTCAATCAGCAACACTTCTCACAAATTTTTCTTCATTACCATACTCACTTTCGAATTCATTCTCACTCCAAGTGCTAGTATAGGACTTCCCTTTTCTCTTCTGTGTTAGCGCATTTCTCTTATACATGTCCAAAGCCTTGATATTCATGATATTGAATTTTCTTCACTTTTCTTTCACCTTTTTAACTTTTAGCTAGTTGTTTGAAATTACTACCGACCGTTTTGCCTAAAATCAGATCTATCCTTCGTCACTTTCTTTAACCACTTGTTGAAATCTCTTGTCAATAACTTCATATCCTCATTCTCGTTGGATTCATCTTCAAAGTCATTCACAATTTTACAAATCTTGGCTTGCAATGCCAATCCTTTGTTCCTCTCCTATTTGCCCTTTAACAAATTCATCCTAAAATTGGTAAAAACTCCAATTACCTTATCCAATGACAATTCATTTATATCATGAACTTCTTCGATTGATGCAATTTTCAGTATGAACCTTGAAGGCAACGATCTCAATGTCTTCTTAACTTGTTTCAGGTTAGAGTACTTCTTCCTGAGTTGATGTACTTGGTTTGCTATATCATGCAGTCTCTCTTGAAAATCTTTAATGGTTTAGCTCTAGTCCATCTTTAGCTCTTCAAATCTCATAGTCAATATTTGTAGTTTTGAGGCTATCACAAATTTCGAAACCTCATGTATAGTTTGCAAAGTATCCCACACTTCTTTTACCGATTCATAAGCTGATATCATTGAGAAGCAACCTTCATCAATGACACTAAAGATGACATGCATGGTTTGAGAGTTTCCAAGTGCTTTCTGTTCTTCTTAAGCTTTTGTCCATTCAAATGGATCTTTCAGTACTACTTCTCCCTTGACATCAGTTATAACTGGATTTGTCCAACTATGTAACATTAAGTTCTACGTTTTTGTTCCCTGTGCCTGAATAAATACTCTCATTCAAGATTTTCAAGTAAGATAATTTGAACCATCTAATAATGGTCGCCTGATGATTGATACCCAATCTTTTATAGCCATAATTACAAAACACTTATCTGCAACAACTTGATGTACCAAGTTCTAATTTAGTGATCTGCTCTGATACTAATTGAAAATTTCCAAGGGGGTGTAGTATTTTGGCAAAAAATTCTAGTTCAGTCACAGTTATTTCTAACTCAAGTGAAAACAGAAAAATTAAATGTAAAATAACAATTAACACCAAAATTTGTTAATGCAGTTCGACACAACTTGCTTACATCTGCGAAGCCTCACCCAACTTTATATTGTTTCACCTGTGGTGCAACAATATTTTTACTCAAGGCATTATAGAGCTGACTCACCCAATTCTTGACACTATCCTCCATCCTCACTACTCATGAAAGTAAACCACACCCAATAATACGACCACCTCGTAGTGACATGAACAAAGGATTTTCTTATCAGTATTTGATAATAAAAGATGAAAAAATAACTCAAGTGATTGAAATAACAATGAACACAAACAAAGATACTTAAGAAAGAAAACAACTTCCCTAACAAAGTAACTTCGTCAATGAATGAATAAGAAGTTGTCCATCAAGAGAATTTGTTATGAAGCTTCAATATCATCATTGGAACATCCTATGCACAGTAGCTAAAAAGTCACCAATGAAATAAACATATTTCCACCGAAAACGTTACAAACTATGAAGCTCCGAAAACACTAAGACTGTTGGAAAATTTTCACACAAAAACCACTATCATTGATAGCCCCAAAATTTCCCTCACAAAAGAAAAAAAACATAGCTCCCTAATCTAGAAAAATCACCAATCAAATAAATGTTTCTTTACTGAAACATTGTAAACAACGAAGCTGTAAAATCTATGATGCCCGTTGGAATTTTATGAACACCACCTTCACTCACAAATTACAACCGATAGACACACAAGTAACACTCCTTCAATAGTAGATAGACCCATAAGAATCACATAAACATCAAGGGAAAACACAACTACCGAGTCTCCCAATCAATAACAAAGATAGCCCTCACAAGTCGTTCAAAACTAGAGAAAAATACAACTACCAAAATCAACAACATCAATGATTACACATACCACTGTTATCGTTGAAGAGAGATGGAGAATGCCTAGCAAAAGTCACATACAAAGACTAACTCTGCATCACTCAATGATTATTCAACAACAGAGGAGTATATAGCTACAGAAAAACCCAAAAGCCACCCTCAATTGACGTTTAAGAATAAAAGAAAACACAACTGAATCATGCAAAGACCAAAATTAGAACACATCTGCCCACAAACCCCATCAGCAACAATAGCCCAAAGAAGACACACAACAAAAGACAAATTGAGCTTGGGTGATGTGATTCCCCAAGAAGTTTTCACCAAATAGAGTTCTATCAGTATACAGTCTGCTACCAAATATTATCTAAGATGGCTTTACGATATCAGCCTCTAAGACATACAAAATTTTTTGTTAATTCACAAAAAATGATAATTCCTAAGCCACAATCCAACTATAATTAACCAAACAAATCTCCAAGGAATATGCTATCCTATCTTGACTAGTATTTGAAACTAGTCAATATTATCTTAAAATTCCAATTATCAAATAATGTCAAAATTAAATAATAAGATATCAACATATAGCTTAACAAAAGTTAATCATCACTTTTGAATGATGGTAATCTATTGTTCTTTAAATTGTATGCTCTAAAAATTTCATGCAGTTTTTAGACTTTTATAACATTAAGTTAGTAGCGTGTGAAATCTACATTCCCTTCAGAATTTACTCCTTAATTTTTCCCAACATGTTAATTTCTCTTCCATTTTTTGTCTACCGTGTTTGTTTGTTTCATATGTCAAAAGAAACCCTTAACACAACCTACATAAATTGTAATGCTATTTAACCATCTGCAGGTTTCTTTTTTCTTTTCGGAGACTCTTTCCTATGTCATCTTATTTATAATCTTAACATTGTTGGAGCAGTTCTGTTTTTGAGCTCATTCAAGGTAGGCTTTAGTTTGAGCCCTGTATAGCGAAAAGGAAACACCGCCAATAGTTTTCTTTCCTATGACCATAGAGATTGAAGTTTCATGTCAAGATATTTTAGAAAGTTGTTTAATACTTTTTAAGGGTATATGCAAATGGCCTTATCACTAGTTGGTCAAATATGTAGAAGTTGTAGAGAATTTATTGTACATGCAGATATAATCACTATAAGGATTTTGAGGTGTACCTTATTTTGCGTTGTAGATTGGGTTAGGATGAATTTATCTATTAGATTAATTTTCTATTTTTATCTTTATGATGGTTTTATCTGAATAAATTCCTCAGAATAAGGAATATATTTGAGTTTTTGTTAAACTCTAACTCTAGACTCTAGCTCTATTTAAAGAGCTCTACGGTGGAAGTTTAATATTATTATACATATAACTTCTTAACTCCAATTTCATAAATAAATTTATGCTCTAATAACAACAAAAATACAACAGTGTTTATATCCTTTTCCAATAGTTTCTTTGGTAATTCCTTTTCATACAGCATACGTCTTGTTATTTCTATAACACTTCAATTTTTCTCTCAATTACATCATTCTGTTGTAGGGTGTAAGGTGTAATAAGTTGGTGTTCAATACTAGCTTCTTCACAAAATCTGTCAAAAACTTTATTTGTATATTCTTTCCCATTTTTAGATCTTATTGTATGGAACCTAAAACTACTTTGATTTTCCAAAAATGCTTTGTATTTCCAGAATATATCAAAAACCTTAGATTTGGATTTAAACAAATAAATCCAGCAAAATCTGTTAAAATCATCAATAAATGTAATATAGTATTTATTACCATTTGAAGATAATATTTTCTGAGGTCCTCCAACATTTGTGTGCACTAGTTGTAACTTGTATGTTGCTCTCCATGCTATTTAAGGGAATGATTTTCTAACTTGCTTTTCATATTAACAAGCCACACAATCAACTAAATTGTCTTCAAGTAATGGTACACCTCTCACTAAGGCATGTTTTTTGCATGTAGAGAAGTCCAGCATGATGGAAATGTCCAAGCCTCTTATGTCATAATTCAACATTGTTCACAATGCTTGAAAAAGCTATTTGCTTCTCCTTCATCAGATTTAGGGCATAACTTTTAAGTCTCATTTTCACCTGAAACGCATCTCTGCCTTTCACATATGTGATCAAGCACCATTTGTCTTTAAATATGATTTTGAAGCCTTTTTCAACTAGTTGTGCAACACTCAGCAAATTTTGGTTGTCAAGCAAATATAAAACATCTATGATATGCTTCAGACTTGTCATACTCTCAATAGCTACGGTTCCTTTTCCCTTGATTGAGATAAAATCACCATTTCCAATTTTCACCTTGGAAACAACGGTTTTATCAAGCTCTTTAAAGAGGCTCTGCTCATTGGTCATATGGTTTGTGTAACCGCTGCCTATCAGTTAAGAATCATTGTAATTGTTACTTGTAGCAAATCAGTTAAGAATCATTGTAATTGTTACTTGTAGCAAAGCATGTGGCAATAAACAGTTAGTCCTCTTGGTTTTGCCCTATGGACACCTTTGTCTCATCAGGTTAACACTTACAAATCCATTCTATACGTCCCATATTACCACACTTTTTGCACTTGACATCAAGCCTCCACTAACATTTTCTTAGAGGCTGATTTGTCTTTTTCTGGTATGGACAAGATGGAAAAGCCTCATCTTGCTATTTGTTGGAGCCTTCAAGTTTTTTTGTTGTTTTTCCTCTTGTTATTCTTTTTGTCTTTACTCCTCCTAGGTTTTGTGATTTTATACGAAAAGCACCTCGTACTGCCTCCTCTTGTCTCATAATTCTTCTCTACTCTGGTGCCTGCAAAGCACTTTCTAATTCTCCTAAAGAAATGTTTGACAAATCTTTAGATTCTTATTTCAAGTATAGTGACACGAATTTTTTGCATAATTCTCGAAAATCCTTGCTCAGAAGTCGCACTTTGTTAACAATGCTTAGTAACCTTTCAATATAGCCTTCAATAGTTTATGTCTCTTTTATGCTCTGCATCTCAAATTCTCTGATCAAGTTAAGGACTCGCATACCTTTGGTTCTTTCATTGCCTTAACATTCATATTTGAGATAATCCCAAATATCTTTAGCAAATTGTAGATTTATAATTCTTGTAAAAATCACACTTGACACAACTAAAAAAGACAAGCTTTCACTTTGGACTTCTTTATCTTCCTCTCTTTATGATTCTTCAGCTATGTCGTTGTAGGATTTTCAAATAATTGAAACACTTTATAGTCCTCTTCTATAGCCTCCTAAAGATCCAGAGCTTTAAAGTGAATAGTTATCCTGATAGCCCATACTTCATAGTTGTCACTATCAAAAAATGGTGGTGCAATAGTTATGGATGTTGTATCAGCCTCCATTATGGTTTTACTAAACTCACAGATCCCTTAAGATGAAGGATCTGATATCAATTTGTTGTTATAAAAGCATAAATTTATTTTATGAAATTGGAGATAAGAAGTTGTACAGAGGATAAACAACACAAGACTTGAAGGCTCCAATAAGCAAGAGGATGAGGCTTTTCCACCTTTCCACATTGAAAAAAGACAATTCACCCCCAAAGAAAAGGTTGGTGGGTCTATAGAACCAAACTTAATGCAAATGGTTCTATAAATAAATACAAAGCTAGATTAATGGTAAAGGGATATGCTCAAGTATTTGGGGTAGATTTTTCATAAACATTTGCTTCAGTTGCATGCCTTGATACGATTAGAATGTTGTTAGCCTTGACTATGCATAAAAGATGGAAAGTTTACTATTTAGATGTAAAATTTGCTTTCTTGAATGGTTATATATAGGAGGAGATATTTGTGAGCGACTAGAAGGATTCCAAGTCAAAGGACATGAGGAGAAGGTCTATAAGTTAAAAAAAGCCTTGTACGTTTTTAAACAGGCCCCTAAAGCCTGTACAACAAAATTGATGATCATCTTCAAAACCTTGGATTCATTAAAATTTTAAGTGAAGCTACATTATATACAAAGCAAACATAGGCTAAATTAATCATAGTTTCTATTTATGTTGATGATTTGTTTATATGAGGAAATGATGAGAAGCTAATAAAGGATTTTAAAGCTAAAACGCTCTAAGTATTTGAGATGACTGATCTTGGCTTAATGACTGTTTTGTGGGAATGGAGGTAAAGCAAGATAAAGATGGGGACTTCATATGCCAAAGGAAGAATACAAGGGAAATACTTAAAAATTTTCATATGTAGGATTGCAAAAGCACCACTACTCCAATGAACTAGAAGGAAAAGTTTAGCAAAGATGATGGTGCTGATAAAGTGGATTAAAATCATTATAGAAGCCTAATTGGTTGATACATGCAAGTAAGCGTGATGTTATGTTTGTAGTAAGTATGATTTCAAGATTTAACGATTGTGCTGCATTTTCAAGCTTCCAAAAGAAATGTAAGATATGTAAAAAATATATTATGGAATTAAGTACACTCACTTTTAGAATTTCAAACTTCATGGATATTCAGATAGTGATTGGAGAGATTCGGTTGATGATATGAGGAGTACACCAAGTCATTATTTTAGCTTTGGCTTAGGGGTATTTTCATGATGTTTAAAGAAACAAGATGTTGCAGCTCAAAACCCAGTTGAGGCAGAATATGTGGCAACCACTGCTATTGTAAATCAAGCAATTTGGCTCAAAAATATCCTTGCAGATTTACATATGGAGCAAAATGAGCCAACTCAGATTTTTGTTGATAATCAAGCAACCATTTCAATTTTAAACAACCCTAACAATCCTATTTTTTTATAGCATGATAACCATTTTAAGATTAAGTGATTTTTCTTAAGGAAAGTGCGGAGAGAAGGTGAAATATGTCTACTTTATTGTAGGGCTGATGATTAAGATGTCCTAACAAATGCACTTTCAAAAGCCATTTATTGTAGGACTGATGATTAAGATGTCCTAACAAATGCACTTTCAAATGCCAGATTTGAAGAATTGATAAGCAAACTAGGAGTCTGGAACTATTAAGACAAAGAGGAGTGTTGAAAACTACCTAAATATCTATAGATTGGAATAGTATGACTATCTTTTGGATTATTTTTCTATTTTTATGTTTTGGGTAGACTTTATACAACATTTCATTTGCGTTCTTGATGATGAACTAGATGAATACAACATGAAGTTATCATGAACATGTTCAAACCACAAGCTATATAGATACCATATGGCCTTTTAGCATTCTCCAAGCAAAACCTTCTAAAATGTGCACAAACATTTATATTTAAACCAAGAATACCAATAGAATTGCGATTTAAAATTTCACTGATGTACAATAAACATGTAAATGATCAATTAAACCCGCCTTTTGTTTTCCTCTCCTATTGTTCAGTTTTCCTCCATAGTCATACCCTTATGACTCAGAAGACAGATTACATTTGAATAGCCAGCCATTCTACTGATGACGTCCAATGGCTTTGCCACAAAGTAGAGCATTAGAAGGAATGTCGTATTCATTAGCAAAGCTTTTAACTTGAGTCCAGACCCTTAGGTATAATTGTTGCCCTAGATACTGCCTTTCCCATATTGCAGACCGCATGTTCCACATACCTTGGTTGTCCAAGGAGACCAATATGGTGGACCATGAGTTTGGATATACCTGCAAGGAAATAATGCATGAATCACAAGCTATAAAATGTTGTTGGTGTATGGAAGGAATCGTTTATGCCGGATCCTTCGCTGATGGGAATATTATGTTACAAAAGTATCTCATTTACCTGAACAGTATGTCTGGTAAGGGCATCAGCTAAGTTGTAAGTTCTTCTCTTGGCTTGTGTCCATTGTCCAAAACCAAAACTGTGGATGTTCAAAGTTAAATGTTAAGAGCTCATTAGACTCGCAAGAAGTGGATGTAACAGAACATGTCTACTTACCCAACAACCCAGAAGTCATAACCATCAAGATGCCAGGATTGAATGGTGTTCTCATTGTTTTGGAAAACAACTTCTATAAAATCATGGAGGTTGGTGGGGATAACGGAGGTGGATATGTATGCAGGACCATCTGACGGAAGACCTTGGATGGAGTTCATGGTGAAGACTCCTTGGATGTTGAAGTGATCAGCAAGTTTTAGTGGGGTATCTGGATTAATATAGGAAACCCTGTTGACTGCATATCGCTGCTTCCCATTTATTAAAGGTGCTGAATTGCCCAACACAAACGTTTTAGTGATTGCTATCTTTCCATAATGGTACGAACCCTGAGGATTTGGCCTAGCTGCATTTGCTGTCAAATTCCACCTTCAAGGAAAAAAGGGATAAAATTATGAACACAAATCACCAACCATATAAAAATATCCGAGTCACATATCTCATCAAAAGCATCAATTTCAATTGTAATCAATACCTGAAAGTTCTAGCTTGCTTCATCGACCAGTGCACTTGGTAAGTAGGACCAACGGGCAGGGGTCCAGAGGCTGGGGCCTTAGAGTTGGAGTAATGCAACACTGCAGATGCTGTGAGAACTTGCTTGGTGAAACGTGTTGAAGCAACAATGTAGTAATCTTTTGGAGCCTGATTTAGGGTAACTAAGACAGCTACAGATTGGCCAACATGCACATCAAGAGAGTCATAAATGTTCTGAATAGTGTGAGATCCTTCAACCTCCACTAGCTTCATTGTGTGGCCCTGGATCCTGAAGTTCAGTGAGGTAGATAATCCTACATTTGAGATCCTGAACATGTAGGTTTTACCTGAAGGGCAAAGAAGATGTTGGTAAAAAGACACAAGTAACTAACATAAAGTTCTTCATACGTTGGATATTGGGATTATTAATATGATAAAATTTCTAGCACTGACCTTGATCACCAGTGAAGGTAGTGTGAGTCTGGCCGTTAATTATGAGTCCATCTGGGAATGGGAGAGATTTCCCCGAGTCCAAAAATGTCTGCAGTATCTGCAAATATCAAGACAGCTTAAGGTGAACGTCAGGGATATAACAAAGTGGTCAAGTGATACGTAGAACCAATGACTTTATCCAGCGCCAAAAGAAGAACCAAATAGCTTAATGAGCTTCTACTGAAAGTTTATCTGATAATTTGGACTCAAAATATTGGAAAATTTAGACTGACATCTCAGAATGGAAATTATAAATTCCAATTCCAGGATCAAGTCCAACACTGATTGCCAAATGCAAATTTTTTTTCGAAGATAAAGGCATTCAATTACAGCTCAAAACTTGGAAGGATGACGGAGAGAGTGGAGCAACAAGCAGGCTCAAGAAAATAAAGCAGCATTTTTCATCTCCAAGTTATCTCAGTTTTAACAAAAATCAGGTCTGCTCATAATACACCCAGTTTAGACATCCTGCAGCATTTTTTACAGTCACTGGAGCTGCTTCCATGTTTCGCATAACTATAAAGTTCCAGTGAGGCCTAAAGTTCAAAAGTTAAACATAGAAATCATATCTAATGTGCTATAAAAGATGTAGCGAACCAATCGAACATCTAGCCAAAACACAAAGTAGCGTTGTGTATCCAAGAAAAAAATTGAATAAATTTTTGAGAAGGAAGTTGTTCATCTCTTCCTTACCGTGTGACTTTTCTTGTACCAATCTCCTATGAGCAGAGTAAAATCTCCATTAGGCAATGGATATGGAACTGGGATCCGAGGCCTTGCGTAGATATTGATTGCTCCATATCCTCCAGCGGCTTTGTGAAATTGTGTGGAAGGGAAGTAAGTAAAGGTTCCAATCTGATCCTTGACTTGGAATTTGTAGGTGTAATTAGAGTTCGGGGGAATGGGGCAATTGGTTCCCAGCACTCCATCTTGCCATGAGTTTTTCCTTTGTTTAATGCCATTCCTGGTTGTGACAATATGGTCAAAAGAATGTCTCACTTAGAATTTGAAATCCAATTGATCAGTAGGCATTGGAAGTTTCTACTTAGCAAATTTCATCGATACAAACACAAGAAAGAATCAAATTCAGGAACTTCGTTAGAAATTTATAAGTGCAGAATGCAAGGGAATGATATAAAGCAAGAATCTTTCTGGGTTCGTTTCAGCAAGCTGGTAGGAAGCAACTCTAAAGCAGCAGTTTACTAGGCATTGTATGAACTCATTTATGTTTTATTTTCATAACCAAAACCGAAAGGAAAAGGAAAGGTTCTCAACATTTTCTGAATAGGTTCTATAGGAGCTGTCTACATTATTGAAAGGCAAATGGAATCTAAAAGTAGCATGAATAAGGAGCGATGAACTTCCACAGGCCCGTTCTAAGCAGAACAAAGTGAGCAACGTTAAAAAAACCAACTTTACCATGTTAAAAGGAAAGGCTTGTCGAGCTTGTTGATGAGATTGAGGATAATGTTGTTGTTAGTCACCACATCAAGTCTAGGACCAGGAAACTGGCCATTGATTAGGATCACCTTCACAAAACAAAAGCCACAACTTTAGCTTCCAAGAACTAGACACCCTCCTAGGCACACGATTCAGGAACATATCCCACACCAAAATGACAATTTACCTGTTGGCGCACACCAAGAGGAGAAATATACCCGTAAGTCACGGTCCAGGTATAGAACCTATACGGGTCATCTGCATTGGCCACGTTAACACTCAAAGCAGCCAAAACTCCAAAGAACAAGTACAAAAAGATTGCTCCTTTGCCCATTTAGATCTTCGAAAATGGCACTTGACCAAGTTGCTAAATGCAGCAACAAAACAAAGCCAGAGATCACTCTGAAAGATTCACTCAGACTCCTTGTAGGAAAAAAGGGAATGACAGGTTACCCGATCTGTCTTTACGACACCTTCGTAATCTCTTAAGAGTAGGTCAGGGACCGGTGATGCTTAAATAAGGAGAAGGCGCGAAAACTAACTAAAGTACTAAACTGGATTAGTGTAAAAGGTGCATGCTTGTATTTTGTGCAAAATGAACTCTATTTCCACTTTATAACAAAAACATATCGACTAGATGTTCTTGTGTAGTATTTTGAGGTTGCAAATTGAGATGATGTTCGGCGCACTTCACGCGTTAACGCGTTATGATAGTTGTTTCCGGCCAAAGCTGTTTCATTTCTTTTAAGAGAAAGGTGGAGCCTTGCTGCTGCCAGCTATAATTTGGAGAAAACCTTTGACCCTCTAATTGCGCTTGCCTTTTCACTTTAGAAAATCATTTCTTCCAAAATTCCAATCTTCTTTTACTTGTCAACTTTCTTCTTTATTTTTAATGCTTTTATTTTCTCAGTTAATGATTTTATCTTCTTTTTTTTTTCTCAGTTAATGATTTCTCCGAGTGTTTTGGAGTTAGACGTCAAGCGTATTGATTGCGTCACCGCTCATGCCAATCCGTCACTCAAAAGATGGAGTAATGCTTTTGTTAAGAGAGTTTGAACTTGCAAAACAATTCCTAGAGAAGAGCATCACCATATTGAATATGCCAACTAAGGTGTACAGCCACCCTGTGCCCATAAAATCCCATCCATCTATTAATTTATGGGCACAGGGTGGCACTGGGGAAGTGATTGAATGGATGGATAGGATTTTATGGGCACACTGGGGAAGTGATACAGGGGATTTGATCCCCCAGCTAAGTGGTGCCAGGTTATGCCGTTCTAGTTCCATCTTGTAAACCGCATGAAGAAAAGAGACGGAGCATTTTGTCCTCAAATTCCATAAATCGTGGGAGATTCCACGTAAGTTTTGCTTACATTATTTTCTTTGTCCATTATAACAAGATGTCAAAAGCAGGAAGTTCATGTTAAATTTAAAAAACTAAACATACTTTAATTGGGGCCTAAGCGACCTCAGAAAATTGGTGTTATGTTTTTACGGCCATATAGAAATCAAAATGTTAAAACCCATGTGGATCAATTTCATCCGTATAAATGAGAAAGACTTGAGAATTTGAGAAGAAAACACAAAATGATTTAAAC
>JAOSBK010000206.1:6816191-6834362 GCA_027568895.1 Erythroxylum shatona | reverse complement strand
CTAATATTTGGATAAAAATAGTCTACTAAGATTTGGATAAAATCCACTATATATTTCTAGCTTCCTAAAAATCTTTAGTCTCCCATGCAAACGCAAAGACCTAAGTACGTGAAGACCTAAACCTAACATCTATCCCATATATAAGGTGTTATTCTGCCATGATAAAGGTACGACATCATAACCCTAGTTTTCTCTACTCACAGCGATCTTACCCTCACAAAAAGACTAATTTGAGCGTCGGAGGGGCTTGCTGGAAACCAACCCCCGACGTGCCTTGCTTTGTTTTACAGGAACTCTCGTTGGAGACAGTCGAGTTCATGAATCTAAACGACAACGTGCAGTCTCACCAGAATCTGGCTGAACCACTATGCATTACTGCGTCCACTGCCATGCTCACGTCAAGGTTTAGAACATCTGATTGAACGATAGCTCTGCTACTTCTCCTGAAAGAGAACCATTTATAACACATGGTATTAGAGCTACGTTAACACAAAAAAATATATCAACTATAATTATATAGCGATAAATTCATACAGTCGAACAACATTACTTCTTATGTATCTCTCTGACTTTTCTCATCTGGTTTTGAAACCTCCGAAACAATTAATCTCTTGTAGTATTTGGTAGATCCTTGTTAATTACTTGAAAAGACTGTCACAACTTACAAAGTAGGTTACCTCCTGCATGCAATATGGCAGTGTCCTTAAATTAGTTTGATATAGTCCAAAAGTAATTAGATAAATTTAATTTAATCATAGTTAATAGTTAATAGTTTGAATTTGAATGTATTTAAATTAATAAAAATTTTCAACCTTAATCTGTTCGCACAAACATAGATCTGAGCTTTAATCTTCATTGATTTGGCAGTATCATATTGTAAAGACCTGGACTTGTATTGGAAAAAGCACGCAGGGTTGTAGCAGTTATGGCTTTCGATATGATGTTTAATGCTAAAGTTAATTTCACTGCGAGTTAAGACTTGTTGAAATTATGGAGGTTTTAATTAAAGTTTTAATTATAAAACAATATAATTATTACTAAGAAGTTTATTATTTTGACTAAAAGCAATATGAGACAAGATGAAGTCATAAACTAAAGAAGATATAGTTGAAGAAGTTGATAGTGAGAAGTTGAAGTTTTTAACTATCGAAATGAAGATCAAACTCAAAACAAAAGAAGATCAAGGCTTATGAAGCTTATTCTTTTAGTTTGCAATATTAATTATAATCTTGTTTGATCACGTTGAGTTTTTAAAAGCTCACTATACATAAACATTTCATTTACTTTATTGCATGAGTCTTATTATTCATTAAGAGTTATTGAAACTTTTGGTTTTAATATAAAAGTCTCTTGATCTTTCAAACAAACTTTAAGGAAACATTTTGAGAAGTGTTTAAATTATAAGTGCATTAAATAAATTGAGTTTGAGCATTTCAAATTGTTAATCATGTCTTTAAGGTGATTGTTCTACCTATATGGATTAGTGGTTGACCAAAAATTCTTAAATTTGATATGCCAAAATTTTGCTATGACATTGGTTATATGTCTACTAGTTGAACAGTATTTTAACGATTAATGAATTTGATGCCTTTAATGCGTATTGGCCGATGACCATTATGCCATATTAGTTGACCAGTGCTTTGACTATAGCCTTTGTAACGGCTATTGCTTGGCTCCAACGACTAGAAAAGATCTCAAAACACTATGTATATCCGTTTTATCATTAATTTTAAGCATTAAGAAGTTTAGTTTTCAGGTGTATTTTACACATTTTTAGTATTTTTCAATTATTTGAGCAGCATTGTTTCATATTTGTGAGTAAGTCTCTTTGGAACTATCAAGTGAATAAGTGAGATATTTTTTAGATATAAAACTATGTTAAAGTGTTGGGTATTATACTTGGGAGTGTTGTAAGTGGGATTAAGGCTTCTCTTCACATTGAAAGAAGGTTGTAAGAAGGGTTACTTTTACCTAGAAAAATTGTAAAAATGTTATTTTTTATCTTGAAAGAAGAATTATAATGAAATTATAAGAAGAATCTTATGAGTGAATATAAGCAATGATTGTTTACAGAATTACTATAAATCAATTTGTATTCTCTCTTCTATATCCTCTTTAAATTATTATTCAATTAATTTGATTAATTTATATTAAGTAATTTCTTTGTTCATATTTATATTGATTATTATTAATCAAGTACATTGGTTAGAAAAATTCTTGAATTTTATAAACACCCAATGCACCCCCTATTAGGTCTTATTAGGGACTAACAAATAGTAGTAGGTCTATTAGACTAGCATTTCTAACGAAATCCTTTACAAAGATCATAATAACATATTTAAGAGCTTCATCGTCATTATTCATCCAAGAGGCATAAAGTATTAGCATTATGCGTTTCTTTGATGACAATGATTACCTTTATTAGAAAACTAGGATAAGATTCTTAATGGCTAAAAATGTAGATCTGTAAATAGTTTCAAATGATCCCTTTATTTTACAAAAATTGTAAATAACCAAATGTACCTAAATTAAAGAAATAATAGGAATCAAGATTAGTTTCCTTAAATAGTAGGGGCATAAATAAACTTTTTTTTTTCATTAGAAAGAAATGAATTCAATAAGGTCTCTATATGTAAAATGACTTATAAAATTTAACATACTTTAGAAATCACTCATGAGGGCACAAATCAAGTAAATTAAGGAGAACAAAGTAAGCATGCTAACATATCAATATGAATCGCTTCAAATGAAGCATGATGACCTATCATGTATACTAGATTTATTGATATTATCAATGCTCTCAGAAGTTTTAGAAAGACCTATACTAATGTTTAAATTGTAAGAAAGTTTCTTAAGTCACTTTTGAAGACATGAAAATTTAAAGTGACAGCTATATAAGAAGTCAAGGATCTAACAACACTACCATTACAGGAGTATTAGATCTCTTCTTACATATGAAATGAGACTTCAAGAAATGCAAAAAGAAACGACGCTTCCAAAGAAAAATAATATAGTGTTTAAAGCCTTAAAAGAAGAGTCAAGCAAACAGGAAGAGATATCATCTCATGAAAGTGAATAAGAAGACATTGACTTACTCACTAGAAAATTCAAAAAGTTTTCGAAGTAGAAATTCTCCAAAAGAAATACTCATTGAAAGTAAGAAATAGTATATAAAAAAGTTGATATTGGATACTGCAACCATTATAATATGCTATTAGTTTCTTACAAAAACCTCATAAAAACAATAATGGCATAAGTCCCACCTTTTCGCCTTCAAAATGCCACCATCATTACCAAATTCATGAACCCATAAATTACTTCTAGAAGACACACTATCACTATCAAATATAGTTAGATCACAAGTGAAATAAAACTTATTTACTGAAATGTCACCATAACTTTACCTAGCATTGATTAAATCTAAGCTCAACCTTCTAGTAATTAACCATCATTGATTGCTAAAATGAATTAAATCCCATAAAACTAGTTCCCATCATGAACTCATCACCATTGCCACAAAAATTCAAACCCCTAGATAATAGCAAATTTCTTTCCCTCCTACCCAAATTCTCCATTTGAACCCAACCAAGCCACCTATATTGCTCCATCAGCTAGAATTCCCTACTTGATCTCTCACTAGATTAGGCCCCCTCCTTTTTGGAGTCTAAGATTTTTGATTAAGCTAAATAACAACATTTGGGTAAATCCCAAAATTTTATCATCTCTCAATTAATTTTTAAAATTTTGGACCCCATTTGTTATGTAGGATGAATAATTCACAATTTGTGTACAAAAAATGTTTAATAGGATCTTTTAAACGAGAATTAATGAAGATGTCAAGTTGGGGTTTAAAATGAGTATTGTAAAATAATATAGTTATTTTTTAAAATTTTGGAACATTTGAGTTCAAATTGAATTTAGGTGATCACAATCCAATTTAGCCCTTTTGCTTTTTGGATAGTTTTTACTAAAAACCCTTTTGCAGATTTACAATCAATTCCTAAAAGAAATTTCTGATTTAATAAATCATTTTGAAACTTAGTAATGCATAAAACAATAAAAAGAATTTATTTTTTTAATAGTGAAATAATTACTTTCAATATGATTCTAGTGTCCTAAAGTAAATTGTACTATTTATCCTTTATTATTAACAATTTATTTTAGTATTTCTTTATATTCATAGTCAGAAGCATCAATATCCACAATTTTATATACGTTAGGGTTAACTAAATGTAAAATTGGAATTGCCTATACTTGGGACTTAATTTGTTTAATTATACGAGTATATCGTTCAATTCAAGGTATAGGGCTTTTCCTTTAATCTATTATGTAATAGTTTACATAGTCTACTAATATTTGGATAAAAATAGTCTACTAAGATTTGGATAAAATCCACTATATATTTCTAGCTTCCTAAAAATCTTTATAACTATTTTTATCTATATTTGATCAAAAATTTATTCATAAATATTAATGTTCTCGCTATTGGTGTTATTTTTTGTTATATATAATGTCCTAAAAATCTAATTTTTTGTTTGAAAAGGATTTAGTTTTGTTTTTGATACTACAAAGCCACTTTTCCTAATAACATGAGTAAATGTTTTGGCATGTTGAAATGTTATTCTATCCTAGTTGAAAATATTAATACATGATTTGTGTGCACTATATAGAATTTAGAAATATGGTGAAAATATTTCATTCATTATTCTTTGAAATTCATAAAGAGAATTTTTCAAGCCAAATGGCATGACATTCCATTCAAACTATCCAAATGGGATAGTAAAAGTAGGTTTTATAAGAAGTATTTGAATTGGCCAAAAATCTTAAATTCATGTCAAATTTTAAGAAAATATTGTCATTATGAAATCCTTCAAGTAAGTCTTTTTGGAATTGGATGTCTATTCATTACAAGGCTAGCCTTATGGAGAGGTTTATATATTATTATTAACCTAGGAATCCTTTTTTCCCATTTGAAATTTTTATTGATGTAAAAATTTGCATAACTCCAAGAAGACCTCAAAGTGGATATTAATTCTTTCTTAATAGGTCAGTTATTCCTTGTCTAAAATGGATTTATAAATCTTTATTCATTTGTGTAGGGTTAGCTTTAAGAGGAATTTGCTTTTTGTCAAAATCTTTTTTATAAGGTAAATCTAAGATGTGTTATTTTCTATCCTAAAAAGCATTTAGTAAGTCAAACCAAACTTCCTTTTTGATTTTTTTGTTAGGTCTTTATTTTTCATTTTAATAGGCTCATTTAACAATTACATTTCTATTTTTCATTTAATAGGTTCATTTAACAATTACATTTCTATTTTTGTTTTACATTTATTATGTTATTGAGATTACTTTCAGAACATGCTTTTATTAGATTTATGTTTCTAGTTTTTTTATTTTCTATAAAAGGGAAGCACATCCTTTTGTTGTTTATTTTTGTTGAAATGTTATCGTAGTTTATTATTTATAAGGTATTCAATTTTATAAAAAGGGTTCCTAGTAGGTCCTTATGACTACTACAAAAAGGAAGTTTTTACAATAAATTCATTCACATATGTGGGCATCAAGTTTATAATTTATATTTAATTTAGAGTTCTTAGCAAAGTTTCAGTCTTTTTTGACCCTTTTAAAAATAATATGAATTATCCCTTTTATATAGTTTAAGTCCATACCCATATCAAATAAAGCAATGGCATCAATATTGAAATATTCATTTATCTCAAGAGTTGTTTTTATTAAATATTTTTAAAAACTTATTTGATTTAATATAAAAAGAAAATCTCAAAGTAACTTTTCATTATTATTCAATTCAAGGTTTTCATTTGTTTCTTCATTTGATTCATATTCTTTGTTAATTTGTTGAAGTAAAATTTGTATTATTTTACTATCTCTTTTTTCTTGTTTTAATAATTTGAGGTTCTTATTTTATCATTATGACTTCTAGATATAAACTAAATAATGTTAGTCATGAGTTTTTTGTTCCTTTAGCTTTGAATAATATGTTGGTTAAATTATAGGAGGATGAGGAGGCAAATGGTAGGTTTTGACTAGGGTTTTAAGATTGCCTGAGTTTTATAAGATAACATTTTTTCAATTGGTGATATTAGATGTGATTTATCACTTCAAATAGAAAATTTTGATCTTTTACTAATATTTTAATTTGAGTTTCTTCTTCTAATTGTTCATCATCTTTAAGGTTTCGATTTTATATACTTTTTCTAATTATAGGTTTTGAAATTTCTTATTGATCCTATAATAATTGGTCGTGTGAGCTTTTTTACTATACCTACAACAAGTTATGTTCCTAAATTTGGAAGTTAATAAAAAGGCTTAGGTTATACTATGATATCTTTTACATGTTATACTATTTTATGTCCCATGTCACTTATAGATTTGAGTCCAATAAAAAGGACCCAAGATAATGGTTATTGAGTATTATAGAATGTATTTCAAATGGGTCAAAGATCATTTTCCTCTCTCTTCCAATTACTAAAGGATATATCTGTTGGTGATGCTATATAAGTTAAAAAAACTCAATGAATCATGACATTCTGAACCATTGAAGAATTCTCTAACGAAAGAAGATGAGAGGAAATAAAATTCATTCAAGCAGATCAACATCACGACAAACAATCATGGATACAGGTACACAAATCATTCGATCCATAAATAATTTACATTACAAGGTATTTGTAATTTTTTGTGCTTCCGATAAGGAGATTTATTTTTATTTCTATTAGTTGGGATGGTTCTATTGTAGTCTTTACATGTTTTATAGTTATTATTATTATTATTATAAAATAACATCAAATTGTTGAAAAAAAGGACCTAATTCTTTCTTGATTTTAAATATTTCATATTTGAACTATTTTTGCAATTTCATGTCTTAACAAAGTTTTAAATCTTTTCTTTGGGTATAACTAATCAATTCTTCATACATTAGTTTATTATATGGGATTTGGTCATTATAACTTTCCCTAATTTTATTAATAACTTTTTCTCTTAATAAAAGAAGAAATCATGCTAAGAACTTTTCTTTCCATTAGAGTCTATTCTAAGTATTGTCCTAGTTAAAAAAGTATCTTTACATCGTTTAAAATCTAAAAGTTTCTCGGACCTAAGATTTGATAATAATTCATTAATTTAGTTTTTTTATTTGAGATGTGTTACCTATGAAATGAAGAGAGATTGCTATTATTAGGGTTTGAACTGCATTTTATGTAGGTTCGTTGTTATTATCTAATATAGTTTCTCCTTCCTCATCTGGAATGACTTTTAGTATATCATATCTTTATAATTCAGTTTAGGTGGTAATCCCACCATCTTTTTAGGTTTCTAAAATATTTAGCTATTAGTAATTCAACTACATGGTGAGACATGCCTAACTATGTGTTATAAGCATCTTTGGCCATAATCATTTGTTGTAACATAGTTATTAAGATATTCAAACATATCTCATACATTCCACTGATAAACAAAGGATGCATTGTTGCCAATGTAGACGCTCTTTAATGACAATCTCCTAGAATCGTTGCGAAAGGGATATATTTGGCGATGATTCTCTAAAATTGTCGCCAATACTTATCATATTTATGATTTTTTTATTAGCAAATATTTTGAAATATATCATTTATATAAATAGTATATAATTTATATATGATGAATAGAGTTTTATGATACCGCATAAAATTGTCAAATCATATATTTTAAAAGAGATTAATAAAAAGTATAAATTAATGTAATATAAATTAATTTTGTGTTTTTAGATTTATTAATTGGAAGAAATGACATTGTTGTTAACTAAATTTATTTTTAGACTTACAATCATTGTCAATAATATTAAATTTAATTTATAAGAATATGATATTAATCAATATGTAATATTGATCATTTCTATTTTTTACTATATTGCAAATATTTTTTAATTATATTGTAATAAATATTATTATATATGGTAATTAATATAATGTTATATGAATTTATAGATAATAATTGTAACTAGTATAATGATTTATAAATATATATATATAATACATAATTTTTATATCCTACTTATATAATATATTAGTCTATTTAATCATAATTATCTATTTATTATATATAAATTTGGTACTGTTATATATAACTTCGTCGCCAAAGGTCAACCCAAATGATAACGGGCCACCATTTGATGCTATTTTTCTGAATCATCGCCAAATAATGTATATCTTCCGAATTAATCCTAAATGACGTTTTGTTTAACAACAAACTACGTCTTTTTCTACCAGGTTATTAACACCAAGACGAAACTCTCTTCATTTTCATGTTAGCAATTGTATTTCCTCTTGGTTCACCTTCGAAGAAGTGTCGTATCCTTTATTGTGGTCATCTCCTGTATTGTGGTCGTCATTGTCGAAGAAGCATCGAGTCCTATGTTGATACTATTCTTGTTTTTTGTTTTCAAGAACCCTTATTGTGTTGTGCTCTATTTTTCTGCTATATTTTGGAGTTTGTGTGGGATTTGTGTTCTCCTTATGATGTATGGGTTTTTCTTTGTGTTTGTGTTTAGAAGATGGTGAATTGTGTTTTTTAGTTGGATGTGTATGGGTTGATTTTTTTCAGCCTTCCATGCTTGTTTGAGGAAACCCTGCTAACTATTTAATGAAAGGTCTGTTAGAGAATCAAGACCAATTCAATAAAGGAGGTTTATGCACATATTTACCATATGATTGCTTTTACACCAAATCTTTACCACTTATAGTATACATATGTATAAGTCAAAAGGACTTTATTTCAATATGTAATGAGGCTATGATTAGACATAAGAATTATAGGTAAATTGATTAGAATAAGAAATATTAGCAAGACATCTAAACATATATAGGTAACAAATTTATAAGTTGGAACCACGATATTCAACTCACTTGGAAATGGTTAATTGCTTCATATGAAGAAAAATGGACTTACATTGAGTTTTTTAGCTAGCTGCTACCTTTCTTACTTTTTCTTTTTTTGGTTCTTTTTATTAATAGATATAAAAATAAACAAAATATTTTGAACCATAATACAATATATAAGAATGTTTAAATAGAGATTTGGCTTGTAATATAGTTATAAAATAAAAGAAAAAGGTTATGTCTTAAAAGAGATAACTAGGGATGTAAAATTGGGGTGGGTTTTTAAGTTAAAGGTTGTAAAACAATGAAAGTTTTTTTCATTCTTATAACCTTTTTTATTCTTATATATGCATGTATTGATTAGGTCTTAAAATGTTCCAAGCAATTTCTAGACAAATATTCTAATAGAAGACAATACACTTCAAAGGAAATACATATTTATTTAAATGCTTCAATCTTTTATGGCTCAAAATATTAAATTTTATTTCAAATCACTCTAACTTTGCATGATGCCTTATCATTTGATCATCAAAATTTTTAAAAGTGCATAATGCTAATTAATTTAACGTTTCCACATAGTTTTGCTCTTATTATTAAAAGACTAGATCTTTTAGCATATACACATTTCAATTTATTCATAATATATTTGATGAAATCATATAATGGATTAGCAGAATGTCAATGTGATGACTAGTTTCTGATGGAAGAAATGAACTTCGCTGAGAGGAATGTGACAAAATTCTCCCTAATGAAGAAAAAATCGATGCACAACATATCTCCTCATCAACACTAATCACATCTTGCTTTCTATGGCTGATCTTCTTCGTCAAGGTTTTTAGTGTCATTAGAATTAACTCTCTTTTTATTATTTGTATCTCATTTTTTATTAATAAGCTATCAGATGAATGTTTAATTATATATACTATGTGTTATATAAAGCTTCCTTAAGCTTAAATCTTCAAGAGAAGATAGATAAAAATGGAGGCGGTGGCAACATCTCGATGGTCCATACACGATTAGGGAAATTAGTTCTTTTGAAGCAGTCGTCGATTCCAAAAACTATGTTTGTTTAATCAGGTATGTATGTGTTTGAATTTGGGTTCCTTATACGCTTTGACTTAATTATCTATTTAAGTTCTATACTATTTGTTTCTTAGGTGAAACATATTGTACAAGTGATTCATCTAATTCAATGATTCATATTGCATCTGGGAATTCGTTAACTGTATCTTCTACTAGTTTAGTTAAAGCCAAGAAGTTGATAGAAGAGGATATCAATAAACCAACATCCGAGGGAAGATCTTTGATTGTTTCAATTGATGCTTTCGAATGTGCAAGGACCTTTATTGGGAATCTAAACATGGTGAACTCCTTTACTTTTTGTTCCGAGTCTCATGTCACTTGAAATTTAGAAAAATAACTATTTCTTTTACTTTTCGATAAAATAAGTGTGACACTTTATTTATTGTTTTGTCTGTAAGAATTGTTAAACTTCTAATTAAAATCTTATATTATTTACCATATATCATTATATTATATTGCTTATTATATTTCAAATTTTATATGTATTATTATTTCATTGTTAATAAATATTAACGATTAAGAATAATAATCAACTTAAATTTATGATATTTTGATATGATGAACATTAAAATTATTTTAGGTATGTTTATCTTTTATTATCCAAAAAATATTTACTTTTCAAAATTAAAATTACCAACCATGTGTTATTCAACAATATATTTAAAATTTTGAAAACATTTTATAATTTTTAGATTTTTTATTCTATTTTCATGAAAACTTTGTATGAATAATGAAGGTGCTCTATATACAATAAGCATCATTAAAGAATTATTTATATATAAATCTATAGATTTAAATAAATTTATCAAGTTTGAATGAATTGAGCAAATATTGTAATTATTTCAATTTTTGGTGATGATTTTAAGCATTCGTCGGCAAAGACTAGACTTTTGGTCACGAAAATGCTAAACCGTTGCAAAATGTAGAGCATTTTGTGACGACTCCCATTAATCGTCGCCAATCACAAGGAAAAAGTAGGACTTTGGCGATGAAAAATAATGCGGCTAATTCACAATGTTGTTGCTGTGAGTATTCTAGAAATTCTTCCAAAATCAATAGTGGAAATGAAAGTATCATCATCGAAGCTAGAGCTTGTTGATGTTCTCCGAAAAGAAAAATGTACTTTATTATCTTTATATTGTTTTATTTCCTTTTTTTTTTGCGTATTAAGATTTGAAAGCACCGGAGGAATATAATAATAAGTTGCTGATTCTACTAACCATTCATCTGAAAAGATTTATCTTTTTATTTTATAATTTTGGCACTATTGTGATAGACTTTATTAACTTAGTTTGTAATAAAATTTTTCCTTTTGGACTATGTATTAGAATTTTTTTAAAAAAGGCTGCGTTCATAATTTTATGATAAATTTTATAAATTAAAATTAATTGAATTGGATCTAAATTTATATTGTAATTCTAGGAAAATAGCAAGTCCTTTTGGAAATTATATATACTTTTCCTATTGTCTACTCGATAAAACATTTGAGTTAGACATAATCACATGAATTCTGGATAAATTATTATAAGTTTCCTGTACTCTTTCGTGAATCTTAACTTCATTTGCTATCTTCACTATAAATCAGATTTTCAAGTACTTATACTTAATTTGTGACTCGTTTGAAAAATAATTAAATTAACAAAAATTTATACTTATTTTGATTTCATAGAATTGACATAATTTGTTTAAGACTATAAACAAAAACTCCACATTATTTTATAGCAAACATCAAAACAATATCTTAACTAAAATTTAAGACATTGATTTTTGCTAAAGAAGGATGGAAATAACGTTTTTTTGTGAGTCAAACAGAAAATGAAACAATTTAATACCATTGAATAGACCATTTCGAGTATAATAAAGTATTTATAAGCAAAAATAATTAAAAAATTATTTAGCATCAATCCGAAAGTACACTAGTAAAGTATAATTTTTCAAAGTTTTGATTAGCATCAAGAAAGTATTAGGTGCTAGCTAACTTACAGGTTTATGCATGCATAGTTAAGGCAAGAAATAATCTGCAGTCTCCTTCTATTGCCACCAACTCTGCCTAGCATCCACGTTTCCTTCCACGCCTAAACCACACCCCACTGTCTCTTCTCTGTGTCCTCAGTCACGATCCGGACTTGTGAATAATTTCAAAGAAACCAAACATGACCGAGCAGAGCATCATAGCTTAAGTTGGATTAATTCACATTATAGACATGTCTGATACATCAAAATCTTCGTCAATTTCATCAGGTAATGATGTGTAATAAGCTCGTGTTGTTGAAATTTCTCCATAGCTAGACTTCATTTGAAGATTGTGGTTAATTTGCTTCAAAATCCATAATATGCATGCAGATTACTCGTGCTTAATCTTTGAAATATTGTTATATGTGATATGGGATTTGTATTTACATAGCTATCTTACATGTTAACGATCACAAGTGATTTGGTACAGATACTCCCGAAGCCCTTTTCTTGTGGGGGGGAAAGAAGCTGAGTGCATTGGTTCTTTTAGTTGCAACGCTGTTAGGCTTATTAATGGTATATTTCAAATTTTAAATTTGATTTATTTCCTTCTAAAGATAAAAAATATAATTTTAAAGAGGAAATAAAATTATAGGATAAATGTTTCCTTTCTTATAGAAACTTTCTTTATCAACTTGTCTTATTTATTTTACAAAATTTGGAAGGATTCTGCTAATCATATATTTCATCAATCAGCTTCAAATTTATCTCAATGATTGATTATTATAGGATTATAGTAGAGATAATATTGAAGATTCAAAGTCAACTCAAAATAGAAATGAAGCAACTAATTGAAGAAAATATCTATTTAAAGAAGTACTACTGCATTTTTGCAAACCGGCGACAAAAGTTAGAATCTTTGAAATACTTCAGAAGCATCAATATTTTTTAAAGTCATATCAATAATCAAAATCTCTTGTATCGTAGCAAGTAACAATTTTTTTTGTGAAAGATCATTGAAGCGTATACGGAACAAATTACTTCTTCATTTATTATGAACTTGTAAAGGCTAACAAAATACTACTAATGTGGAAGGTTAGAAAACCTTGAAAAATATGTACTCGTGAACTTATAGAGACTCGATAAATACTATTAATGTGAAAAGTTGAAGAACCTTGAAAAATATATATTCGTGAACTTGAAGAGACTCGTTAAATTATTACTTGAATTTTTAAAATGAAACACTCAAGTTGAATATTTGGGAACTAAACATAGGCTTGGGTTGTAATGAAACTAGTATAAATCAACTACGTTCTTCTCTCTCTTCTCTTAATTTTTATATTTCCGCATTATATTATGTGTGTGTTCATTTCAATGTAATGATCTTTTGTTGTTATAGTAGGTTCCTTATCTTTCCAACTTGATAAAGGTTCATTTTATTTTAACAAAGTCTTCTATTTTAAATTGTCTTAACTAGATTCGTCTTTTAGCAGATTTCTGTCTCTTATTTTGCAAGCTCGTATTGTTATTTTAAACTTCGACAGCCCTATCGTTTTATTCGAATTAAAAGTAGCGTATGTTTGCTTTATCAACCGCAACATGGGCATTGCTTGAAGTTTATCAGTTCAACTTCATCACTGTCGTTTCTTGGATAGTTATCTATCGTCACTTTGTTGTTCCTATATGGCAAGTTGGTTCGACTTTTACGGAAGTAAGACTTTAATTTCTATTATCTCTAGTATCATTCACCTGCATAATGCGTCATTTTAGCGTTTGTCTACTCCAGTGTTTCTACTAACCTTCTGTTTAAACTTTGCTTTTACCTTAAAGTGATCAAATTTTGATGGTACTTCAGAGAGGAGCCAAACTTGTCGGGTCTAGAGATCACACAGCAGGCGGCCATCGAGACTGCAAATTCAGCTCGAGAATCAATAGAAGAAGGGATCCGGTGTATGTTTCGTGTTAGTGCAGAGAGGGAGTGGTTCGTCTTCGCCACAGCGGTTGCTGTTTTGTTGTTGCTCTCTTACGTGGGAAGCTTTGTTGACCTTTTAACACTTCTTTACGTAGGTATGTGCAAGTAGGGTGCTCTTTTCCTTTGCATCTTTCCATCTCTTGGAGATAATCCGAGTTTTTATGCAAATTCGTAGGTATGATCCTCGGCATGACTGTTCCTGCGATTTACTTGAGCAACAAGGACAGGATACACAGGTTCCTGGTGTGGATAAAGGAGCAGTTAAAAAGATGCTATGAAGTGTTGAATGAGCTGTTTCAAAAAATAAAGAAAAGGGTGGCTGGCGTTAAATTAAAGAGGTTAAGAAGGAGAAGAAGATGGAGTAGTCTCCTTGTATATTTAAGGATCTAGTACAAGGTTAGTTTGAGCCTTGAGGTTTTCATATGCTCCCGAAGCAAATGGATGTAACTTAAGATTCGTACTACAAATCCAGCCAATGTTTATCATACTCTTTCAAGATTATGCATTGATTAATATAATTCAGAGATGATGCGCATCAAGCAACTATATTTACTAACACAGGAGTTGAATCCTGACATGGGTCTTCTGCTTGATTTTAGTATACTGTGTACACCAAACTCAACGCTTTTACCTTGAACACCAGTTGAGTTTTAACATTCTCAGAAGAAAAGAGAGAATAGTGGTTGGCAGAGGGAATTTGAGAATTAACACTCTTGTGATCACGATAAGCCAAGTTTTATGACACCCTGCTCCTTTCAAACACTATTCAAAGGCCTTTGGCGGCGTGGCCTGCTTCCAGGTTCCCCATTACACGATGACGCTTATCTTGAATATCTACGAGCATAAGAATCTTGTATTATTTCCAGACAATCTAACAATTAATACAGACAGCCTCCATCCCCGGAACATCTTGATCTGCCACCATTGATCAGTTAAAACTTGACAATTAAAATTATTTGCGTTCAATGGACGAAAGATGGGAGATAGACTTGAATACAAGTGACGCTCTATTCTTGGACGATCTGATCTAAAAGTTTCGTCCTGTTTTGAGGTTTCACATGGGCACAACTCCTATTTGGATTTCATCCATAAACAGTGCACTTGGCTGCAACCGCAATGTAATTATGCATGTTAAGTGATCTATTGCTTGTTCTGTGAAGTTGCTCGATCTCAATCACCAAAAGTCATTACAGGAACACTTTCCATCTTCAAAACAGTGGAACCTACTTGAATCCCTCACAGTTATTCTTCTGTTGACAATCTTTGAGATAAATTTGATTGCAGTGTGGCAGTCTACACAAGTTCTCAAGTTCTTAAAAATTTTGAGAGGGGTTCCTTGTGGAGTAGCAATGATTCCAAAAGCAATTGCAAGCTTCTCACTGTGGTAGGAGAGGTTTTGCTCTTTTTGTTCCTCCTCTACATCATGCAAAACATTATATGTATCAGCGACAAACCCCTCTTCCTTCATCTTTTTTGAAAGCTCCCCCAATAACTCAATTATCTCCTCAGACTTAGGATGGGAAGCATCTCCCACTGTGAACACATGCATATTTCTCTTAATCTCTATCCAGCTCTTACCAGGCTTCTTCACCACTCCACGGTTATCCATGGCCTTTCTGATCTTTGCCACTTCACTCCACATACCAGCAGCAGCATAAATATTGCCCATTGTAACATAAGTAGCTGGATTCTCAGGTTCTATCTGGAATAGTGCTTTTGCTGCCCTTTCCGCTAGTTTAAGATTCTTATGAATTCTACAACCACCAAGCAAGGACGCCCAAAGAAATTTGTCAGGCTTCATGGGCATGCTGTCAATCATACGCTCAGCTTCTTCAAATCGGCCACATCGTGATAGTAAATCTACGATACAGGCATAATGATCCCCAGTTTGTTTTAAACCATATTTATCCATTATCGAGTGAAAATATTCAAGCCCTTTATCTACTAACCCAGCATGAACACAAGCAGAAAGAACACCAACAAAAGTTATGTGATCAGGTTGCATCCCTGATTTAAGTAGTAACTCAAAGTAGTGCAAAGCAACATCAGATTTACCATTCTGAGCATACCCACAAATCAAGGAAGTCCATGCAACCAAATCCGGCTGAGGCATCCATTTGAAAACCCTTTCTGCATTCACCATATTGCCACATTTAGCGTACATATGAACAAGAGCACTTACAGCAAAAGAGAACGGACCAAATCCAACTCTAGTCATGTACCCATGAACCTGCTTGCCAAGCTCCTCCACAGTTTGATGAGCACAGGCATTCAAAACCCCAGCAAAAGTGAAGTCATTAGGCCTAATCCCTGACCTCAACAAGTCTGCAAACAAATCAAAACCTTCTTTCCTTCTTCCATCTTCGAAGTACATATCAATCATTGCTGTCCAAGCAACAACATCTCTATTGATCATCTTGTCAAAAATGTGCTTTGCTTCCCCGATGCTCCCACATTTACCATACATGTCAGATAATGCACTCCAAACAACTTCATCTGAATCCAAACCGTTCCTTGTTATATAACCATGAATCTCTTTCCCAATTATTAAACTTGGAACAGCAGCGGCAGCAGCAAGAGCACTGGAAACTGTAAACTTATTCGATTTTGAACTCTCGCATCTGTTCATCATTCTGTACAACTCTAAAGCTTCCTCGGGCCTATCATGTCTTACACAACCCGAAATCATAGCAGTCCAAGAAAAATTGTCCCTTTGGGGCATTTTATCAAACAGTTTCCTTCCTTCTCCAAGCAACCCCGTTTTCGCATACCCAGAGATCAAAATATTCCACGAACACAAATCCCTCTCCGTCATACCATCGAATAACTTATGGGCATTCACGATACTATCACACTTAGCATACATATCAAGAAGCCTGTTTGAAATAAATAATCCAGGCACAAACCCAGATAGCTTAATGTGTTCATGCACTTTTTTACCTTCTTCGAGAGCTCGGTTCTTAAGACAAGACTGAATAAGAGATGAATAGATAGAAGCAGGGGGCCTATCGACTTGATAGAGTATCCGAATTGCTTCTCTTATTCTCTTTTGCTCGCACAATATATCGATGGCTTCCTCGAATCTCCTGTCCTCGCACAAGCGATTTATAAGGCGGTCTTTGTTGTTGGTTTTGAAGAAGCTTTTCTGAGTGGAAGATTCTTGGAATGGGGTTTGAGAAGAATAATGAAAAGCAATGATCTTTTTTGAACGAGAAAAAGATGACAAACAAGAGGATTTCAAGTATAAAGATCCCATTTTCAGTTCGTCAAAGGATTCGTTTCAATCCGCAATTTAGGAGCACGAACTATTTCAGACGCAGCATTAATAATATTGATCTAACAAACAAATTACACAACATTGCCATTGTTAAACTCCTCAATCCCTTCAGGCAAGTTCACGACGCTTAAGCAATCAGCAATGTCAGCAGTGTTAAAACTTATCAGAGCTTCAGATGGTGACCGGCAATTCCAACAAATTGATGCAAGACCTAAGCCTATTCCAACTCCAAAAGCCAAGTTCCCAGGGTCACCTGAGAAGGGATTCACGGGGCTACTAAATTCCAAGTACCTCAAGCGAGACAAAATTATAAAGGCTAGGGGTGAATTTCGATCTTAAACGAATTTTTATTAAAATATAAATTATATTTTAATATTTTAAAGTTCTCAAAATTAATTTTAACATTGGTAAAATGTCTAATTTAAGCCTAAATACACGGAAATATTAACAGAATTATCTGCTTTAATATTTTTTTTAAATTTTTGTGTCACATAGTATATAAATGATATCAACATATTCTACTTAAATTTAAATTAACTTTAAATCAAAATTTCTTAATTCTATTATATATAATAAATCTTAATTAAAACTAACAAACCTACTATAACCAAACTATAATTAATTTAATTTTAACAAAAAAACTAATTACTACCAAATTCTCAAATTGACTTTGTTATTTCAATTGTCTGAAACTCAAAGAAGTCCTAAATTGTCACCCGCATCTAAGTACCTGCTCTTTCATGTTGCTTTGGATCTGGTTGAACAAGAAGTCAGATTATGACTATTCTACAACCCTTCTACTTCTCAAGTACTTGATAGTACTCTTCCTCCGTTCAGTAACTGGGTTACTTATATTTAAGGACTCCAGGATTGATAAATGGTTAGGTCGGCTGTGCTAGGTCCAGGGCCCAAGTCCACACGTCCACGGCCCAAACGCAAGCCTACACGTCCACGACTCCTACGCAGGTGTTAGTCTCCCATGCAAACGTAAAGACCTAGGTAAAAACCTAAAC
>JAOSBK010000206.1:6780512-6792329 GCA_027568895.1 Erythroxylum shatona | reverse complement strand
AAAAATAAAAATAATTTATTTTTAAGTTTTATTTAATTTACAATTATTATTAGTAATAAAATATTTATTATTATTTTTAAAACTTTGAAAAAAAAGGGGGAAGGAGAGGTAGGAGGGAGGGAGGGAAATTTTGAAAATTTTGCAAAAAAGTCCCCCAATTTTTTAAAATTTTCGGTATTGGCTGGTATTTGACCGGTATTTTGAATACTGACCGGTACAACCGAAATTGGCCGATACCGACCTGTATTTTTTACCAGTACCACCTATGCCCATATCGGTACTGGTTTCTGACCGAAACGGTACATACTGGCCAGTACCGACCGATACAAAACGGAATTCAAACACTGACAACTACGCTAAAAATCATTAAATAGCCAACGAATAATGGGGGCTTCAGTAAAATCAGTGAGAAAGCAAAAGACACTAAAGACACCCGTTCTGATTAAGTGCTCTTGCTAAGGGATTTTGCAAGTGATAGGCAAAATGGTAGGACTACAATAAAAACATGTTACGACAAAAACTAGAAGCTTGTCTTGGACGCGCTAGCTCGCGTAGGGCAGTAACGGTAGATAAACAAGACTAATGAGAAGTCCAATCCACTTTAAATACATAGGTAGAGGGAGTGGGCGGCACATATATCCTAAGCCTAGATTGAGCAAAAATGCTAATTTCAAAAAAGCGATTCTGCAAAGGTTTAAAAAAGCTTGATTCAGAAAACACACGTGCCTCTCCAGCTCCCTTTCTCTCTCTCTCCGTCTACAACTACAACCTACTGTTTGTGTTTTTAAACCCGAACCGGACTTGCCGGTCCGACCGGTAACCGGTCGGTGGTCCGGTCCGATTTATCCTTCAAAATCGGCTATAAATTGACCCAGTCTGAACCGGTCCGACAATTTTTTTTTGAATTTTTTTAAATATTTTTAATATTATATATAATTAAATATAATTATTGCATAATTATTACGTCACACCGGTTTGACCAGTAAGGCCACCGATTTAATAACCGGTCCGAGTTTCAGAACATTGGTGGACAACAATTAAACAAACATCGAAGGTTGAAAATTACTCCTAAAAAACAATACAACTTCCGTTGAATTACCAACGGCCTTGGACTACTATTACGCGGTTAAGAGGTTTCGCGCTAGGCTGAACAAGGACAGCGTTTGTCATAGACAACTTCTCAAGTACAATACGAAATTCACTACTCATTTCTCTTCCGTTTCTTGCCGTCTTCTGGTTAAAGACTTTACCGTCTGGAACGGTGCTTTATATAGTTGTTTCTCCTGAAAACAAAAGGCAACAAATTGAGTTAATCGCAGCTCTTTTGCATTCTCCAAAACAGACGCACAAGCCATTACCCTTCGTTTAGTTTCTACTGCTTGTTTTGATTTGTAGGATTGAAATCGAAATTTTATTCCTTTGAAACTTGGCTGTTGTCGTGATAATGAGTTTCGCTGCTGCAAACACCTCACTTTGGCAACAAGCTGCAGCTGGAGCTGGTTTGGAGGTACTTTTTGAAGGGATTCTGAAACTTGTTATCGAATTGGTGAAGGAGAACGTCGCGTTTGGCTCTAACTTGAGGCTCATCAAAGCGACACTAGATTCCTTAGGGCCAAAGCTAAAGCAAATAGAACAATTAAACTTGCAGTTTGATTGTCCTGAAGAAACAGGGAGGCTAAGAGAATTATTCGTACAAGGCGGGGCTTTACTTGATAAATGTTCGAAGATCAAAAGATACGATCTTGTACGAACGCCATTTTACAATCGGAAGCTACTCAACTTTGACAGGTCTCTTCAAAGGTACATTAATTATGATATGCAACTGCAGATGGCGGTGGACTTGAAACATCTTAAACTTGAAGCGGGACAGACAAATCTTCTGTTGAAACGTCAGTCAAAACAGACCATAGTTGCGAACAGCGACTCATTTAGAAGAGGTATCTTGGCGGATGTGTGCTCCCCTCGTGGACTGAAGGTGGATCCTGTTGGATTAGAGAAACCGCTGATAGATTTGAAGAGCAAGCTGCACAAGGAGGAGGACCGTTTCATTGTGTTATCTGCTCCCGGAGGATGCGGAAAAACGACATTGGCCTTAGCGATTTGTCAAGAAGCTGATGTTAAAGGTACAATTTGACAACTCACTCTGTTTGATTGTTTCTCTTTATTTCTTAGGATTACATAGTCTCAGATATTTGAATGTGAGAATTTGGTGCATGTGCTTTTCTTTATGTAATTTGCAGACACATTCAAGGATAATATCTTCTTTATTACCGTCCCGAAACCACCAAACCTACGTGTCATCGCGCAGAGAATATTTGATCATAATGGAAAAGAGCTACCTGAATTTGATCGCATAGAGGAGGTAGCTGACCATTTGGAACGATTATTGAGAATGATAGCATCGGAATCGGGTCCTATACTGCTGATACTTGATGACATTTGGTCCGGTTCTGAATCAATTCTTCAGAACATTCGTTTTCCAATTGCCAATTACAGGGTTTTGGTTACATCAAGATTTGAATTTCCAGCATTTGGTTGCACATATAAACTGCAGCCATTAAGTGATGAAGATGCCATCACTCTTTTTCGTCAGTCAGCAGCCCTGCCTGATAGGAACCCTTGCATTCCAGAGGAAGATGTGAACAAGGTGCTTTTCTCATCAGCTCAAGTTTGTTGTTAGACTCTTTTTTAAGTCAAGAAAGGTCCAATTTGATATATTGTTTTCCAAATTGATGAATGCAGATAGTTAGAAGCTGCAAGGGATTTCCACTGGCTATTTCTGTGGTTGGCAGTTCACTATGTGGGAAATCAGTGGCAGAATGGAGAAAGAGAGCAGATGAATGGTCTACTTCAGCCGCTATCATCTCTAATTTTGAGCCGCTTAATTGTCTTCAAAGCAGTGTGGATGCCTTAAATGACAACACTGAAATCAAGGAAAGCTACTTAGACCTGGGTGCATTTCCAGAGGATCAAAGGATCCCTGTAACTACAATTATTGATTTATGGGTTGGATTGCATAATTTGAATGATGATGATGCCATTATCTATCTTGATGAACTCGCTGGGCGCAATTTAGTCGATCTCATAACCATGAGGTGTGTATTTGCTAGCCTTTGCACCGGTAAGACAATTTTTCTTTTCAAATGTAATGAAATAACTTCTATGATTCACCAGGAAAGATACAGGCGAAGATGATGGCTGTTACAATGAGCATTTGGTGATGCAGCATGATCTGCTTAGAGAGATAGCTCTGCTTCAAAGTAACTCAGGATCGATTGAGCATAGGAAAAGACTATTTATAGAAATAAGTGGAAATGATTTTCCTGAGTGGTGTCTGGATCAACAGCAGCTAGATGTCAATGCCAATCTCTTGTCCATTACCACAGGTGGTTAAATCTCTCAGTCTTATTTCTTCACCCATGCATACATTGCATTCTTTAACATAAGAAATGGCACTCATTGCAGATGATACGTTCTCATCAAACTGGTGGAGCATGCAAGCAACTCAAGTTGAAGCTTTAGTCCTGAATTTCGAGACAAAGAACTACGTCTTACCAGAGTTCATCGAAGGGATGACTGAGCTAAAGGTTTTAGCAGCTACAAATAACAACGCATTTCATGCTGAGTTGACCAATTTGCATCTACTTGGCTCTCTTCGCAGTCTAAAAAGAATCAGATTGGAGAAGGTTACAGTACCACCCTTTTTCCTAGACGGTTTACAACTGATGAAGTTGGAGAAAATATCATTAGTGAGCTGTAATATTCATCAGGCTTTTGTCAACTCTGCCACCAAAATATCAGACGCATTTCCAAATTTAAGCGAGGTTGAGATTGACTACTGCAATGATCTGGAGGCATTACCTTTAGGGTTATGTGATCTGCTCCAACTGAAAAAGCTCAGTGTCACCAACTGCCTCAAGTTGACTGCACTTCCTGAAGAAATAGGAAAGTTAGTACAGTTGGAGGTGTTGAGACTCAATTCGTGCATCAACTTGAAGGAGTTGCCAAACACAATAGGAAACCTTGACAGATTGAGAATTTTTGACTTAACTGACTGCTTTGACTTATCTAAATTACCAGAGCGGATTGATGGGTTAAAGAGTTTAATGAAGCTTCATATGATGGGGTGTCAGAGCAATTGTGAGTTGCCAATATCTATTTTGGAACTCCACCAGTTTATGGAGGTGATCTGCGAAGAAGAAATGGCCATGTCGTGGGAAGCTGTTGCTAGTCTTCGCCCGAATATAATGATTACAGTACGAAAAGAAGTTCCGAATTTGAATTGGCTTTATCGCCGCCGTCGTTTCTAATTCCAAGTTTTCTTCTTCATTTCTTGAGCTCCTGCTGTTTCAAATCTGTATTAGTACTTTTGCTCATGACTTATCATTCACTTTATACATTTCTGTACTTGGATTGTGTTCATTCAATTACATGATCATTCAATCATGTTATACCATGAAGCTCGTGCATTCTTCAAGGTTGTTTCATTCATCAGAAAAGTTGAAGTAGTGTTGAATTTTGTAAAAACCAACCGGATTCTTTGGTAAACATGTTGCTGATTGGTTGTCACAAAACAATTAAACAACATAATCAATCGGTTAACACAGATATTGTAACAACTGAATAAGCCAGGTACTTTCTTGAGTTGTCATTACTACAACTCAGTATTCTGTTTCAACCATAAATAAAGATACAATTTTTTGTCTTGTACTACACCAAAAAACTGTCCCTAATCTCAGCATAAAAACATATCATGTAGTTGAGCATCGGTATCATAGTCACCTGCAAAATCAGCGTTATAATAACCAAGTAATTTGCATATGCTACATTTCTTTTACAAAATACTATAGTCAAGTGTAGCCTTTACGTATCTCAAAACTTGTCGAACTGCTTCCAAATGAGGCTTCTTGGGATTTTACATATACCGACTCCAAACACCAATTGCATAAGAAACATCTGCCCTAGTTAAGGTTAGATAAATCAGGCTACTTGATCCTCTAATTCTTTTCTTATATGCACACAACTTGATATTGGGCTCTAATGGAGATAAAATTGGCTTACACTCGAGCATTCCAAACTTCTTAGTGTAGAGTACTTCCTTTAATGGAGAAATTTTCCATTTTGAGTATAATGAATCTCTAAAGCAAGAAAGTGCTTAAGTTGTCGTAACTTTTTCATATGAAAGTGAACAATTAAATTCTCCTTTATTTGAAGAATTTCTTCTTTACAGTCACTTAGTAAGATCACATCATCCATATATACAAGTACAACCACTAGCTTCCCTTAATTATTTTTAACAAACAAGCCAGAATGTGTAGGTGCCTCTAAATAATCACTATGAGTTAGGAATTCAACAATCTTACTATATCAAGCCCTTGGCGCTTGTCTCAACCCATAAAGAGCGTTTCAAAGTTTACAAACATATTCAGGGTGATCTTGATCCTGAAAACCAATTGGTTGATCCATATAAATTTTCTGATCCAACTCCCCTAAAAAAGCATTACTTATGTCCATATGCCATAAACTCCTTCCTTCGCTTGTTGCAAGTGCAAGTAAGATTCTAACAGTAACAAGTTTTGCAGCTAAACTAAATGTTTCATCATAATCTAGTCTAAATATGGAGAGAATTAAAGAGCTACCAAATGACCTTAAGCCTCTCTATTATTCCATCTGTATGATGTTTATCATATAGACCCATTTGGAAAAAATAGACTTTACATTATTTGGCTTTAGAACAAGCTTCCATGTCTTATTTTATTTTAGTGCTACAAATTCCTTATCCATAACTTTAACCCATTTTAGATATTGAAATGCCTCCTCAACTGATTTTGGTGCTTTTGCATCTGCTTAGACTATAACAACATTGACATATTTAGAATTAGGCTCTAACTCTTGTTGAGCATTAGCATATTTAGAATTAGGCTCTAACTCTTGTTGAATTTCTAGGTGGAGTTGGCGATTTTATTTTAGGATGCTCACCTTCATCTCTGGACCTCTAATACACACTAGTTTGCCAAGAGGTTTTAGCTGCATCATTATAAACATTGTCTTTGAAACTTGTATCAGCAACATCATCCATATTTAACTGAATTTGAGAAGAATGTAACACATCATTGGAACTATTTGAGTATAGTACTTCCTTGTTGGAAAACCACCACGAAGAAGTTTCATCAAACACAACATTTCAAGAAGTGTAACATTTCTTAGTTATAGGATAGCAACATCTCAGTCCCTTCCTTAGCCATCGTATCTTATAAAAACACACTTAACAGCCTTCCTGTTCATCTTACTATGCAACTAGTCAAGTATAACATTTCTTTTTTGTAGGATAGAAGCACTTTTGTTCATATTAGGAGCTTCGACTTTACTCTTTGATGTAATTCCTCCCATTTGTTTAGTTAGAGCTTCTCGACTAGCAAGCAAAATCTCGAATTCAACAAGTGATGGTTGATTTTACCACCCTTGCATTACAGCAACAAACGCCTTATATTCAGGTATCAATTCATGAATGATTATTCTTTTCTTTTTGGTTTCTCCAATTGGAGCTTGTGGATCTAACTATGAAATCTCTCAATATATCACCTTTACCTTGTGGAAATATTGAGTTATTGTCATATCACGTTGTGTTATTGTCAACAACTTACTTTCAAGAAGTTAGATATTTACGTCATTCCTTCTAAAAAACAACTTAGCAAACATATCCCAAGCCTCTTTGGGAGTTGTGGCATCCCGGATGTGCTCCAACACATCCTCTTTAACTTTCGTCTTTAGAGCAAACATTGTTTTGCCAACTTTAGTCTTTCATTTTCATAGCATACCATTTGCATCTTCTTCTTTTCATTGTATTACTTCATTGTCATCCATAACTTCCCATAAGTCTTGGCATGCGTGTATAAGCTTATACTAGTAGAGCAGGAATTGTAATTTTGATTGTTAAGCTTTTTTATTCCACCAACAACTTGGAGATTAGTCACCTTTTTAAAGAAATGCTCTCATAACCTGCTTTGATACCATAATGTTGAACTTTATTATATAAAAAGGTCTTTTTTAAAAATGAAATTAAGTAGTTTTTATGTAAACTTATATGACTCAACTAACAACTAAAGAATATGGAATAGATAAAAAACCTTAACAAATTAAAATCTAAATTGAACACAAAATATCTTAACAAACAACTAAAGAATACGTTAAACAAAGAACATATGCAATATAGTTTCCATAAGTAGGTGTTGCATCTCAACAAGTAGAACCAAAAACATAATATGCATTGCCTTATGCCATGGTATACTTTGATCACATTTCTTTAGCTAATATAGAAATTTGATTTATGTCCATATGTTAGAAAAGATAAAAGAACAAGTTATCATAAACTAATATAATCCGCTTCAGTCTCACCCAACACGTACTATTTTTAAATTGTTATTTTTTTTCAGTTTTAAGTCTATATTTCCTTTTGTCTTTGGTTGAATCATTTTCAATAAATTGTTGAAACTTTTACCTCAAGTGATTGATTGGTGCTTTTTCATAAAAACTAACTTTAGGTGTGCTATAAATTTAAAAAAAGAACCGCGATAAAAAAAAAGTCATCACATCTCAAATGTGAGTCAATTTAGTTGAATTTGTGGCAGAATATCATTCAATAGTAAGATCTAACTTTTCAAGTCTCATCATCAGGTTTAGACTTACAATCTACTAAGCTTACATAATTCAATAGAAAAAATTTAGGACCATGATCATCTCTCCATTTAAAAACCCTTTAATTGAGATGTATGAGTTCTTGCTCAAAATCGATTTAGGTTCTTATGCTTTTATTATACACTTTGATTCCTTAAAAATATACATAGTCATGTAGTACATACTAACTAAATAAAAATAATGTATATATAATTATATCCCTTCTATTATATTAGTCACAGATATCCACAATTGCATCTACATAACTATCATCATCAGCAACAACAACAACAACTAGTTGAAGTTTCACTAAGGTGTAGGGTTTGGGAAGGTCCAATAGTACGTAGACTTACCCCTACATAGTATAGAGGCTGTTTCTGGTAGACTTGCATGCAATATGTCGTGAAGAACTTACAATAAACATGGATGTGCATACATATAAGATAAATAAGGTAAAATAAATAAATAAAACAAATAAACATAAAAGGTATGAAAAACAACTAAATAAAAAATACAACATAATGAAAATAAATACTAACGAGAAACCTCAAACAAGAGTAATAAATATAACACAAAATAACGTAATTGTAGAACATATCTAGGAATTGCAATAAACGTTAAGTAAAATACATACCAGAAAAGAATCATGAAATACCTGTACATGAAAAGCTTTGATCATGCTTGTCAACACCTTAATTACGCTACATAGGAACCAATCTAAGCTATACACCCTAGAAGTAACATACTACACAATAAATGTAAAGGACACAGGTTTTTGGTAACCTACACGAAAGCAAATGTCCTCTTTCAATAGAGACCCTTAACCCCTATCATCGTACGTCAAAGCTTTCTATTTCGGGACAAATCCTCTATAAGATCTAACCTATTCATATCATTCTTGATCACTTCCTCCTATTTTATTTTAGGGCTTCCTTTTCTCCTATTACAATTCTTGAGTATTATTTTCTCGCATCTTCTTACTGGAACGTCGGAATGTCTCTACTTAACATTTCATTACCATCTAAGACATGCCTCTCTTAATTTTTCATTTATATCAACCACTTTTAATTTGTCTCTAACTATTTGATTTTTTATCTTATCTCTTTTAGTAAGGTTACACATCCACTAGAGCATCCTCATCTTCGTCATCAAAAGCTTATTATTATGTATTTGTTTGATGAGCTAACATTTCACCCCATATAACATGGTTGGCCTAATCGTTAATCGATATAATTTACCTTTGAGCTTGAGTGGTATCTTCTTGTCACATAAACTCTTGAAGCACTTCTCTATTTGAGTCATCCTGATCTAATACGATGGACTATATCTTCATCGATCTCTCCATTGCTTTGGATGATAGACCCTAATTATTTAAAACACTTCTTTTGTGATATAACTTTTGATCCAATCTTTACCTCTACTCCAGTATTCACCTGATGGCCCGAAAAATTTCATTCTAAGTATTCAATCTTATTCCTGCTCATTTTAGATCCTTTCGACTCTAACGTTTCTCTTCAACATTCTAGCTTGACATTGACCCCCTCTATTATTTCATCTACTAAGGCAATATTGTCAGCAAACAACGTACACTAAGACACATCTCCTTGAATATCCTTGGTAAACAAAAAAAAAGCTTAATGCAAAGCCTTGGTTTAACCCAATATCAATAGAAAAATTCTTAATATCTCCTTCTACCGTCTTTATCTAGTTATTACCCTTTTATACATATCTCTAATGGCCCTTATGTATGTCATAGGAACTTCGTTCACCTCTAAACAGCTCCACAAGATTTCCCTAGGAATTCTATCATGTGCCTTCTCTAGATTAATAAAAATAATGTGCCTTCTCTAGATTAACAAAAATTATGTGCAAATCTCTCTATCTTTTCCTGTAGTATTCCATTACTATTCTAAGGAGATGTAAAGCTTCTGTTGTGGACTAAGTAATTTAATGCCTCTATAGTTGCTATAGTTTTGGATGTCTCCTTTGTACTTATATAGAGGAATTAACAAACTCAGTCTCCATTTATCTTACATCTTGGCAGACTCAAGGATCACATTAAAAAGCATGATTAACCAATTAATGCCTTCAATGTCTAGGCTCTTTTATACCTCTATGAGTATCTCATCCGATCCTACTGTCCTTCACTCTTCATTTCCCTCAAAACTTTTTTAATTTCCTCTCTTGTGACATGCTTACATCAAGAAATGTTACAAAATCCCTCAAACTTTTTGAGGTCACCTAAAGAGATATCTGTCTCTACGCCTTCATTAAATATGCTATAGAAGTACCTTTGTCATATACACTTTATGTCCTTTTCCTCCATAAGCACCTACCTTGCTTCATCTCTTATACATCGAACTTGGTTTTTGTCTCATGTTATCTATTCCCTAACTTTTGTTCAACTTAAAAATGTCATTTTCTCCCTTTTTAGTATCTAATCTCCTGTACAAATTTTCGTAAACTTCACCTTTAACCACTGAGATTGCCTTCTTAGCATCTTTCCTTGCTAGTTTATACCTTTCTCGCTTAGCTTCTCTATTTGCATTTATGGTACTCTCTGATATAGCTTTATATGCTTTATTTTAAGCTTTAACCTTTTATCATACTTCTTCATTCCACCACCATGATTCTATCTTATCACCCCTCGACCCTTTAGAAACTTCCAAGATTAGCATCTCCTTCCAATTTACTATTTCCTTAAATTGTTTCATCTTGTCTGCTTTCAGATTCCACCATCTAACTGTAGTACGCCTCCTAATATTTTTTTTTCCTTCCTCTATCCGTTAATTTCAAGATCCATAACTAGCAGTCTATGCTAAGTTGCTAAGCATGCTTTTGGAAACACCTTATAATCCTTGTACCTAATTCGATCACTCCTTATTACAAGGAAATAATAAATTTGAGCTTTCGTGGTTATACTCTTATAAGCCACCAAATTTTCCTAATTCTTCTTGAATAAAGAATTGACTATCATTAACTTAAATGATACCGTCATGTCTAATAAAACAATCCCGCCAGCATTAGTACCCAAAACCCCCGTAGGACCATAGATATCCATCTAATGCTGCTCCTATATGATCATTGAAACCTCCTCCTAAAATAACTTTCTCGTTAGTAAGGATCTGTCAGATCACCTCATCTAAATCCTCCCAGAACTCTCGTTTCTATTATTCGTTCAAACCTGCTTGAGGTATATACACACATACCACGTTAAGAACAACACTACTCACCACAATCTTAACAACCATAATCTTATCATTTGACCTCTTTATCTCCACAACATGACTTATAAGGTCCTTAACAATTAAGATACAGACCTCATTCTTTCGTCCTAGACCTCTTGAATATTACAATTTGAATCCACTAATCTCTTGTGCTTTAGCCTTTGACCATTTTGTTTCCTGAATACACACTATATAAATCTTATACTTGCCTAAAATCTCCACTAATTTTAGGAACTTCCTTATAAGAGTTCCAATATTTCAAGAACGTATCTGTTTGTCGGCATCTTATTACTCCTATAACCGAAACTCATTAGAGGAATTGTTGTTGCTTAATCACTAGTAAATGCTACGAATTCTAACTCTCGACCCATAGGCCCAAGATAATATAACAGTAATAAAGGTAAGACTAAAGTACTTAGGAAACAAAGAAACCAAACCAACGGCCAGTTGAGGATGAGGGTACCAGTAGGGAGAGGTAAGTGCCTGTTTGGTTCAGCTTTTGGAGGGTGAATAAACACTTTTTTCCACCGCAAAAACTGTTTTTAAGAAAACTGAATGTTTGGTTGTGAAATCTAAAAGCATTTTTTTTTATAGAAATGGCTTTTCTGGAAGCTAAAATACAACTTTTTGAGAAGCTCAAATTTGAAACTTTTTAAAAAAGTACTCTTTTATGTAAATTTTTCAGATCAATTAATGAGCCTATTTTTTAGTGTAACACCCCACTCCCGCATGACCCGAACCCAACATCGTTGGTGATATCCGAGTCCATGCCCCGCAAGGGTGGCGTGCTACATCACTCAGTCAAAACTCAGTATACATTTTGTTTTTTTTAAACACATACACACACACATTATAATTTATGCGGAAAATAATTTACATAAACAATTCAATGGCCTCAGGGCCCTTTTCATAAATA
>JAOSBK010000206.1:6752629-6775864 GCA_027568895.1 Erythroxylum shatona | reverse complement strand
TTTGTCCATTGAAGACAGGACAGAAATTTATGAAGACGGTAAGCAAACACCTATAAGGACAGAACTTTTATGTCCTTATCATCCGTCCTCACGTCCGAAGACGGTAACCAAACACAGGACTAGTTCACTAAAAAGAGACTTGATGCAATATAATTCAGCAGCGCACAAGGGCAATACTCCTGTATTTGGCCTTCATGCTAAATTTGGCAATAATAAGTTGTCATCATTTATATTAAGTTGATGAATAGGCCAATTATTAGTGAGAACAAGTGAAAATATAATTTGAATGGTGGTGAGTTTGACAATAGGACTAAAGATACCAGTATAATTAATACCCAGAGCTTGATGATAGTTTTTGGTAACTAGACGGGTTTTACAATAATCAATGGTACCATCAAGATTATGTTTGATGTGAAAGACCAATTTAAAACCTACAATATTAACATTTAGGAGTTGATGAACTAGAGTCAAAGTATGGTTACGATGAAAAGTATTGAACTCATCAAGCATGATTTATCACTAATGGAAAATTTTGTTGACTTAGGTAAAAGAAGTAAGATAAGGAGAATGAGAATTATGGGTAATAGTAGAATAAGTGATGAAAACAAAGAAAGCATGAGGAAGACAAGTGGGATCATGAGTGCGAGTGATTATAGGATGTAAATAGGAGGAAGATGAGGAAGGGTTAGGATTGGAGGAAAGGGGTTGGGATGAAAAAGGGTTACACAGTAGAGATATGGATAAGGAGAGTAAGACTAGTATTAGTGATGTGACAAATTTTCTATTCAATAAGGCCATTCTGTTAGAAGGTATTAGGATAAGAGATATTATACGTGATGTTATAAGAAGTGAGAAAATGAGCAAAGGCACCTTTGATGAGATCAAGACCTCCATCACATTGAAACATTTAATAGTGGTGGAGAAAATATTTTCAACTATGATTTTAAAAGCTAGGAAGTGAGAGAGAGCTTGAGTTTTATGAGTTAAAGGAAATATCAATGTATAATAACTAAAATCATCAATAAAAATAAAAACAAAAATTAGAAATAGGGAGGGAGGGTGAGGTTTCCCAATATAACAGTGAATAAGTTATAAAAGACTAGTGGAGACATAGGAAGATGATTGAAATGGAAGTCTAGTACTTTTCCCTTTGAAACAAGAGATATCATTATTTTCTACATTAGATTTTGTAGGGAAAAAAAGAGACAACCTAGAAGGTGTTAGTGAACAAAGATGAGCAAGAGACTGATGTCAGAGAGTAGCAGAGTAGAAGTGATAATAAGAGTGATATGATTTTTAAAGTTCAGATGAATCTTTATACGGTAAAGATTATTATGGATGAAACTGGCAAAAAATGGTGTCTTGATGGTGAGGTCCTTCATAACATAGCCAAAGAGATTAAATTCAATAAGATAATAATTATCTTTGACAAATTTAGCAACAGAGATCATGTTAATAATAATTTAGGGAACAACTAAAACATCAATAAGATGAAGTGGAAGAAGTGGAGTAGGAAGAGTAATTAGCGGTAGAGGAAATAAGAAGTGTGTGACTATTACTAGTAATCACTTGATTTGGACCATTATAAGATGTTTTAGATTCCACAAATTAAAGGTTTGGTGTAATGTGATTCGTAACACTAGTGTCAAGTAATCATTTAGCAACAATGTTTGAGGGTCGTACTCTGCGACCCCTAATACCACCGCCCTCAGTTGGTGTCCTAGTGTAGGAGCTAGAAATGAGATGTCAACAGGAATAAGGGAGTTGTGCTCATAGTATAGAAGATAATGGTCCTACCTATCAAAATAATCAGCTGTTGTGTGAGGCCAATTTAATTGGTTTTATATATTCACTAACAAGATTCTATAACCAAATGGTCATGAGTTCGAATCATACCATCCACCTATTCTAATTAAATTAAGCACAAGATAAAATAGGCCTGTGCAAGTTTCAAACCCAAAGAACTTTTACTTGAGGGGGTGTGTTAGTGAATATATAAAACCAATTAAGTTGGCCTCACACAATAGCCGATTCTTTTGATAGGTAGGACCATTATCTTCTATACATAGAAGGATTGAAAACACTGCTTATATAGATGAAGAGTTTTGCTCAAAGTTCACCGAAGGATATGATTGTTTCTCGTTGTTCAACGGTGGTGATGAATGATTCGTGGTTTGAAGGCAAACCATTTTAAGGTGAAAAGAATGAGATCACAATTTAAAATGTTATCTCAAATAGCCAATAATTCGTCACAAATGTGAGAAATAGTGGAAAGATATTTGGTGACCGATGTTGAATCTTTCTTCAAGGTATGTAAGTTTTGTCAGAGAAGAAATCACTGGGAGTTGGATTGTTGCATGAAATATCTTTTTAATCCAACCTAGATATCATGTGCAGTACGGTAGCTAAAAGCTAGTCTAGCAATGGAGGTGAAGAGGGAAGTAGTGAGGAAGCAATTAACGAATCCATCCAACAAATTTAGGAAACAAAGGGTCATCATCTGAAATATATAGCTAGTGTCGAAGCTAAGCTATCAATGTTAACGTAACAAAGGAAATTGGATGTGCAAAGAATTGCTAGAATTTAGTTTCACCTGATAAGATAGTTAGATGAACCAATTATGTGATGAGAAAATTAGCTATATGGTTGAAAGGTAGTATAATTGAATCGCATTCTGCCATTATATGTGCTACTTGTACTGATAAATGGGTGTTTTTGTTTTAGTGTTGAAGATGAATATGGGGTGGTATATTTCTAGTGTTGAGATCATTGCCGACCCTAGGCACCTGCCCAGAGGCCCACCTTTAATGTATTTTAGTAGCATTTTTTCGACATTTTTCAATTAAAAGGGTAGTAAATTCTTAGTTGTTAGTCAGAAGAGAAGAGACAGTTAATATTAACTAATAAATAACTTACTGAGAAAGTTAACGTTATTTAATCTTGGAAGCTAAATAGTTTCCTTTATTAGCTATATAATGTTAACTTGTTAAATTTATAAATAATACCTTTGAAGCATTTGAGTATATTTCTTATACTCTAATTTTTTTTATATTTTCATCAACATATGAATCTAAGATACTTCAACTCAAAAATTGACGGTAAAATTTTTTTACGATTTTGTCTTATGAGTTCTAAGTGATAATTTAAAGGTAAATTTTTTTATTTTAATGTATTTTAGCTTATTAAATATTTGAATATATTATAATTAATTTGTAATTTGTCATTAATGTCGACATTATATTAGCATTTTAAATCATAACATTAATATTAAATGATACTATGTTTATTTGTATTTCTCCTTCTTTTAGATTACTTATTTATTTATAAAAATATAATTAAATATTAATAAATAATATAATTTTTGTAATTATAATTTTCATTATACTTTGTCACAAGTAATGTAATAATTGTTGGATTTGACTAAATCAAATAAGTTTAGTGATAATATGATTAAATCAAATAATTTAAGTTACTTAATTCAAAGATTACATAAACGGTTTTATTTATTATAAAATTTATATGATTCTATTAAACATGTTACGATAATTAAATAATAATAAAAATTATTTAATAATTAAATAAGACCGTAAATAGTTGGATGCATTTGATAATTAAATAAAAATTATTTGATAATTAAATAAGACCATAATAGGTGAATGATTTAACTATTTTATTTATTGAGAAGGATATACTGGGCGTTATTGATTTTGATAATATTATTAATAGTTTTGTATTAAGAAATATACAGAGAAATTGTTTTTCATAAATCATGATCATCTGTGTGTTTGTTAGTGTTATTCTCTTAGTGTTTTGGTATTCGATTGTTAATATTGCTATTTTGTTGTTATTATTATTATTTTTAGTGATTTTATTACTACTGAAATTTTGCAAGATATTATTAGCTGATGATTACTTAATATTTTATTATGCGTATGAAATTATAAATTTGATCATTTATGTATAGATATTAAATTTAATAATAAAAATATGTTTTTAATTTTTCACATTTGGTTATCGTAGATTTATTGGAGCTTTTTCTAACTTTGTTCTGGGCCTATAAAACGTAGGAACGGCCTTGAGAAGGAGGAGGAGGAGGAGGAGGAGGGAGTGAGAGAAAGTGATCGTGTAAAAATGCTGAACAGAAAACGCAAAATCGAAAAACCATTATCGTTTTGAATTTCTCTGTGATGAAACGACAACAGTGTGCGGTGGGCAGTCCCAGGCGTATTCGAACTCAGCAAGGAGGACGAAATTGTTCGAATCGGAAAAGAGATTGTTTCAGCTAGTGAGAAAACCGAAGGCAAAAGAAAATTTCCTCCCACTATACAGAGTCAAACGAAAATGGAGGCCTCTCGCGATTCACCTGCAAATCGAAGACAAAGGCACACAAGAATCTTAACTTCTGTAAAGATAATAGACAGCTATACGTAGAAAAACATAACAAAGTAACAAAGAAACACCCTCTATTACATAAAGGTCGAGAAATGGGGAAGATGGTCGGTGGTGAGGACATATAAATAATGGTTCTGAGAAACAAAGAGAGAAGACGACGGCTGGGACTCTGGCCAGGATTCCGATTGGGATAAAGAAGTAACCCAAAACACAAGCAAACCAAAGAGCAATTGTATGTACACAATACATGTCAAGGAAAGAAGACATGTTTATGCAATATTTTTGGTCTTTGACCAGGGTATTTACCGGCAGATCCAGTGACTAATCTCTTTACTAATTGGAAGGCACTTCACAAGGTAGGACAGCTGGCTCAAAGATTTAAGACTACTTCATACCTAAAGTCAAAAATCAAATCCCTGACTTTTGGTTAAGGATGAATGACTCCTTATCCACTCAACCACACCCCTTCAATTTGTTTATGCAATATTTTAATGAAATCATACCAAGGCAAATACAACTTTGATGATACCAACTAAACTAACACAAAGATAGACGTTAACTAATTTGGTCAGGCCAACACAATTGGTACTTACTACGCCATTCTGGCATTGACGGATGCTTACTAATTTACCTTAGCCAATGGAAATGGATTGATATGTCTCATTCTAGCGTCGGCTAATAGTCTCACCGGTCATGTTTAGGCCTGCTTAAGGTCTTAAATCATATAGATACTTTTTTCAATTAACAAACATTAAAAATATTCTTACGAAATTAAATTATATCAAATCATATATTTCGCAAGTAAAAAATTTTAAAATGTCACCAAAGCTACACATACCAATGATTCACGTATCGTATTATAATTTTCAATTGAAAATTGTGAATCAATTTGATAAATATCATCTTCAGCAGAGACACAAAGTCACATCTAATTAACGGTATTCCGAAAATTTGCATAGCGACAAGATTCTTTTCATTCTGTAATCGGTACTAAAGTAATGTCCTTTCTACGCGTAAACTGGGCCAGGAACATCTGAGGCCCTAACATGGCCAAGACCTGTCAGTGGCAGGTCCTGCTTCAAAAGGAAGGTTCCCATAACGATCACAATTGTTTTCCTTCATACTGAGTCTTCATATCATACTGAGTCTTCGCCAAGCATAAAGAGAGAGACGATTCCTTGGCTTTTGTGAAGTATATATAATATTCCACGTTGCGTGGTTCCTCTGTCCACTATCAGCCCTTGTCTAACTTTGCATTCCTACGCAACTCATTTGTCAGAAGAGTTAATTTGGAAATCTGCAAAGAAGCTTGTAATGGCAGCGTCTTTACTTGGAGGGGCTGCTATAGGAACAGCGTTTGGAGAGGTGATGAAAGCAATTCTAAGTGCTAAAAAAAAGGCTGCCATGTTCAAGCCTACACTTGATCGGATAGAATTCATTGTTGAATGCATAATTCCTGTGGTGGAAGAGACAAGTAAATGGAACAAAGTTTTGCATCGTAGAAAGGACGAGACGGAAGAGCTTATGGAACGTATCATGGAGGGAAAGAAGCTTCTTCTTGAATGCTCAAAAGTGCGGTGGTACGCCAACTGGAAAAAGCCCAAATTCACAGACAAGCTTCGAGACTTTGAGGAATCGCTCAAGACCTTCTTTGCTATTGTTGTGGACGCTCAACAAGCAAGGGACATTACAGAAACTCTCTTCGAGGTAAAAGATATGCATGCTGACCTGAAACGATTGATTTTGAACACAGGGATCGGTGGGTTCAAAGGTTTTAGCCGTTCATACGCAATCCCAGGGCCTCCAGAGGATTTTGTGGGAATGGAAGTACCCCTGTGGGAGTTGAAGATGATGCTGTTCAAAGACGAGGTTTCAACACTCGTATTATCTGCTCCACCAGGCTGTGGGAAGACCACGTTGGCTAAATTATTTTGCCATGACAAGGTAGTTAAAGGTAAAATAGATATAACTTTTCTTCTGCAATAGTCCAGTTCTTATGGAAATGATTAAACTATATTGGTTCCACCAGATCCATTGGCTAGTAAGCATTTCTGCTGAACCGTGTGTCAATTTTAAATGTATTGGGATGGAACCTCATGCTTCATTGCCTTTTTTCCTCAATCAAATTCCAGTACCTCAGGATAGTAACTCTTTTATGTTCATGTTCGATGTTCGCGTGATTGCCTCCAGTATATGCGTTTGCTTTGCATATAGATTGCAGATATTTACTGGCCCCCTGACATAGTTTTTCTTCTCTCTAATTTGAGCAGAGAAGTTTCAAGATAACATCTTCTTTGTTATTGTTTCGAGAAATCCCACCATGGAGGGCCTTGTACAGAGATTGTTCCAGCAAAAGGGAGACCCGGTCCCTGGGTTTCAAAGCCAAGAAGATGCCGTCTACCACTTGGAACAATTTTTGAGGAGTATAGGGCCAGATCCTATATTGTTAGTCCTAGATGATGTTTGGCCAGAATCAGTATCTCTTATTGATAAGTTCAACATCAAAATCCCAGGTTACAAGGTTTTGGTGACGTCAAGGTCTCATTTTCCTAGATTTGATTGCACTTACAAGTTAAAACCATTGAATGATGAAAATGCCATGATCCTTTTCCGGAGGTCAGCATCTTTGCCAAATCAGAATTCTGAAATTGCAGATGGAATTGTGGACAAGGTATGCAATTACACTCAATGACTCAAATGATGAAGGTTCTGTACTCGTGTTAGTTTCCCTTTTTGTAAGGTAAACAAGTAATTGATTAATTCAAAAGTGAAATAGTGTAATGTACACTTAACAAACATTGAGAAAAGTTTAACCAATATATGTTTCGTAGTATCTTTGATAAACCCTGACTTAAGGCCTGCCTAAGAGCTTCCAACACGCAGCTTAAGATTCCTTTGATTTACATAATCAAGGACAGGTACAGAGTTGAAGTGTTCTAGGTGTTCTCCTTGCCAGAATTGTCACTCGAAACTTCAGGTAGAAGCTGGTCCAGCTTGAATTTGTGTCTTAACAACTTGGCCTGATGTAGTTTGATATTTCTTTCTCTTCATATATGGCGCACTATGATTCCAAAGGCCAATTTGAAGATCTTCTTGTCCCCTCTACTGCATGTTTTAACTTTTGCAGCCAAAATTGTTTACCAGTCATTATAAGGACATTGAAGATTAAATAAGCTGAGCTTGTTCCAAAGATAAGCTGAGTATTCACAGTTGAAAAAACGATGATTTGTGTGATTCATTCCCCTTACCACATTTTACGTAAACCTTGGAATCAATTGAAATTTTGAGTCAATCTATAGTAGCAAGCCTCATAGAAGTTGCCAAACAGAGTATGGAGGAGTGTGAAGGAACTGACCAGCTATCCCGTACAAGATTGTATCTAAATATTTCTCTAGGTTCCCCTCTTGCATGATGCAGTTGTAAATTGCAGAGACATTTTCCCTAGCCAGCTGCGTAAGCAATCTTCAGAGTTGTTATTAAGAGAATAGTAAGACCAGTTACAGATGATATTCTGAAAGTCTCTAGAAGAATGAAAAGGTCATGAACAGGAACCATTCAAGATGATGGATTTGACTTTGGTGTTGAGAGGAACAATAGCCTTAAGTGATTGAATGTCTTCCATGGTATATAATGGCCCTATTGTATCCCAATTATCAAACCAGAAGTCAGCAATCTTTCCGTTGCCAATTCTATACCTCATATAAGGCTGCAACGGAGATCTGATGCTTAGAATGATCTGAAATGAGCTGAATTGGGAGTACTCGTGTTATTTTCTTCTTAACATAAGACGTGTCTGCATGCATGATCTTGACAGATGCATATGATTAAAACAATTTCTTATTTATCTTTCAGAAAGATGAATACGGTTAGGGATTACCAAAAAGAAAACCGCTATCATCCTGTGACTTAAAATGGCTGACGTACTTGTGGGCTTTAATTGTAGATTGTTAAAGGATGTAAAGGATTCCCGATGGCTCTCAATGTGGTCGGTCGGTCTCTTCGCGGAGAGCCTAAAGAAGTGTGGCAACTCAGAGAGATACAACTGTCTGAAACTGGTTCTATTTTTGAATATGATGATTTGATTAATTGTTTGAAAGGCAGTTTGGATGCCTTGGATAAAAGGGTTAAAGTGAAGGAGTGTTTCATGGACCTATGTTCCTTCCCTGAAGATCAAAGAATTCCTGTTACTTGTCTAATTGATATATGGGCAGAGTTGTATGGACAAGACGATGAAGGCATGCGTGCGATTGCCACCCTTTGGGAACTCTCCTCCGGGAACCTGCTGGATCTTATTATCAAAAGGTAGGCAGGTGTTAGTACTCATTCCAATTGAAACAAGCAAAGATTGGTAGTGCCTAAGGGTTAATGAATCATATAGTTCACGTTTCATGGAAAAGGCCTTGCCTGACCAACCGTTTTAATCTTTTACAGGAAAGACCTGGGTGGCAGCTACAGTCAGTATTTTGTCATGCAACATGATCTGCTTAGAGAGCTAGCTATTCATCTAAGCAACCTGGAACCAATCGAGAACAGGGAGAGAGTAACTGTAGATATCATCGGAAACAATTTGCCTGACTGGTTAACTGATGGCAGGCAGCTGAGTCTTAAGGCCCGCCTGCTGTCCATCTTCTCTGGTAGTGAATTCTCTGTCCCAATCTCCTTTAGAGAGAAAGTTATTGGCCTGTACTGCTTTTCTCTTTTTTGTTTTCCCAACTTGACAACACAAAAATTCTCTGCAGATGATAAGTTCCCGTCCAAATGGTGCATGATGGAAGTACCCAAACTTGAAGCTTTGGTCCTAAATTTTCGCACGAAGAACTATACTTTACCAGATTTTATATTGAAATCAATCAGCATAAAGGTTATAGTTCTGATAAACTACGGTTTCTTCCCTGCTGAATTGAGCAACTTTGAAAATCTTCGTCATCTCTTCCTCCTCAAGAGAATCAGAATGGAGAAGGTTATATTACCTCCCTTCAGCTTTACATCCATGAATCTGCCTAGTCTACGAAAGTTGACCTTGGTCATGTGTACAATAGGTCAAGCTTTCACTACTTCTACCTTCCGGTTGCCAGACTCGTTGGCAAACCTAGAGGAGATAGATATCGACTACTCCTACAACCTGACAGTATTGCCTGTTGAGCTGTGTCTTCTTGCCAGGTTAAAGAAACTTAGCATCACCAACTGTCCTAAGTTGACTACACTGCCAAAAGAAATCAGTAACTGGGTTGCTTTAGAAGTTCTAAGGCTAAGTTCCTGCATTGCATTGTCAGAGTTGCCAAGCACAATTGGAGACCTCTTCGAGTTGAGAGTTCTTGACATATCAGAATGTTTGGCAATCAAAACGCTACCTGATCAAATAGGTAAACTACAGAAATTGAGAACATTGTACATGGTGGGATGCTCAAACAATTTTCAGCTGCCACAATCGGTGCATCTTAAGCATTTGGAGGAGGCGATATGTGATGAAGAGACAGTTAGCTTATGGGAGGCCTTAAGCCCTAAAATCGATGGGTTAAAAATAGAAATAGTCGAGGAGGATGTCAACTTGCACTGGCTTTAAACAAGGGTCGAGCTTCAGTCCATAAGTGAAGCTTGGTAAATGGAATTGTCGGCCGAGACCAAATTCCATTGGAAAGTTGATTTCTTGATTCACAGGATGGTCTCCAATTGCAAATTCCTTAGATATTGTCTTAGTTTTTAAGACCATTGGGATGTCTCGAGTAGCATGATTACTATGCTCCTAGTTAATGTGAAAATTTAACAATTCTAACACCGTTTTATCTTGAACAAACTTGAGATTCCATGATAATAAGACAAATACGGGTAGAAATAGTCACAGGAGAGTTGAAAAAAAACATGGGAGTCAGAAGAAACGGGAAGGAGAAAAGTTCACGCATCAATGCCCAGCCAGACTTCGTATAACTTTGATATTAACAAATGCATCAGGAATCAGGACAAGACAAAGTGAAGCATTCACCTAACCTGCACCACCCGATGCTTGGAACCAGGATTTGGATGAAGAACTTGAAATGTTGACTGAATTATCTTGTCAGCGAGGATCGAGCATGCAGTATCAGCATGAAAACGAAGTAAAAGAATTAACAAAAGGGGAATTACTGTGCCAAAAGAATTATCTTTCATAATGACGTTAAAGAAGTATGGTTAAGAAAAATATTGGAAAAGGGTGAAAAAAAAAGTCCAACAGAAAATATCAGTTGCATGTCAAGAGTAACAAATAGAAGAAGCCAGATGCAGAAAAAGTTGCGCGCACCACGGTATGGGAGATACATACTTGCCGAAACAAAACATACAACATAAATCATGGTACAAGTACAAAAATGACAACCAATATTTGGAACCATATCCAACGTGGTGGATATCTGGTTCCGATAATTTGCAACATTTACCAACTCTTCACACAGCAAGATATAAAAGGTTCATACTGTGACACAACTTTGAAGAGCATATATGGAAATTTCCTATTTTGCTGCCTTTACAACATACCCCCGTCTGTCAGACATTCTTCTGACCATGACCTTGATTCCTCCATATGCCCAGACTACTACATCTCATATAGCTAAGCTATCGTCACAATGCATAAACAACCTCTCCGCTACTATCAATATCAAGCTCAGATTCAGAATCCAAGTCTTCCATGTCATCATCCATGTCCAGAGTATCCATCATGTAATGGTTGATGCCAAATGCCCCAGCAGGCGGTATTGTAGCCTCAGAAATTATCTGCATTATCTCATCAAGGCTTTGTATCGGTTGATCGGGCTCTTCAAACTGGTTTCCCATTGTCATTTCGTCCATCAGATCTGCTGGAAGATTCTTCAAAAACCATTCATGGTTCTTGATTTCCGGAATGCTGATTCTCTGTATCACCAAATATCCAAAATAAGGAGCCTTTAATCACACCATTACACAAAGTAGAATCTTAGTGGAGTCATTAAATATGCACAAGATATCCAAGAAGTTTGGCGTCAGACTTTGGGGTAGAAAGTTCCACTTTAGTATCTTATTTTCCATTTAGTTCTCCAAACAATTCCAGATTTATCTTTCGAATAAGTTAAAAACTCCTGATATGAAGGCTAACTTACAGATGCAGGATCAGCAACGAAAATTCTTGAAATCAGATGGCGACACTCAGGAGATATTTGAACAATGTCTGGAATAGAATACTGGACACCAAGAATTCTCTGCATGGGATAGACAAGAACATTTTCTTGTATATACAATGTCTATATGACGAGGTATTAACGGCAAACAGAAAACAATAATGTACCTGTATTGTTTTCCGGAAATCCTTTGGCCCATTAGGATCCTCAAAAGGATATGCTCCAACCAGCATCACGTACAAGGTTACCCCACATGACCACACATCTGCAATCTGGTATCATGACAGGATATCAGCACTTCACTCATCTAACAATCCACAAAATCCATATTAAGTAAAATTTTGATTCAATATTAGCCTATCGGTATCAAGTCATTAACAAAGTATTATTATTGCACAAAGACATTCCTTGGACATGAAGATGAAACAAGCTGTTTGTTTCATGCCTGTGACCTCTCATTCCAGATTCTTAACCAGTTAAATGCATACCTCTTTCAGAGTCAAAGGGGTACACTACATCAGCCAAATTTCAAATTCAGAATAAGCATGATCTAAAGAAGTTACCTTGCCATCATACTCTTGCTTCAATAACACTTCTGGAGCAATGTATGCAGGTGTTCCCACTGTTGATTTTGGTTGTGAATGAAGCACTGAAGACTAACAAATTATCCACGCAGACAAAAGAGCAAGAAGTAAGGGTCAAATCAACAAATAAACCAAGATTCTACCATGATACAAATAAGTTAAAGCTTGAAATTAGTTAGCCTCATCAAGAACAAAACATTAGAAAGCTAAGAAGCAAAAATATTGATAGAAGAGCGGGTCCATGCACAGGAAGTAACCAAAGAATCATCATACATACTCCAGAACCAACTCAGTTGGAACTTCCCCACCCAACCATTTTTTCATGTCAAGACCTATGTAATTGGAAATGAATTGTTCTCAATCTATTTCAAATTAAAAATAAAATATGTCCAGTGGCATCACCAGAAATTGTAACTTTCAAGAAACAAGTACTACCTTTGAATACCCAAAATCGCATATCTTCAACCGAGGAGCTGGGCTTCCATCCAACAAAGTGTTTTCCAACTTCAAATCACGGTGACACACTTGCTTCATCAACAAGCAAACATAAAAAACAAATCAACTATTCAAACAAACCAGCTGGCATCAGCACATAAGGGAAGAAAAACAGAGCAGTCTAAGGTACCATGGCATGACAATAGCTCACTCCAGATATAAGTTGTTGAAAGAAGAACCGTGCCTGAACCAAAATCCAGATTCAAACAAATTGTGGAAAATAGACAAGGGAAATTTGTGCTCGTGAAATTGAAACACAAACCTCATCCTCACTGAAGCGTCCAGCATTGCATATTCGCTCAAATAGCTCCCCTCCAGATGCATATTCCATTACAATTGCCAAATGGGTTGGTGTTAAAATGACCTGAGTAGATATAAAGTATAGTAACCTGGAAATTCAAGACCATTTGTGCCTAAAAAAAGATCCTAAATCGTCATAAAGACACTGACCTCCTTAAACCTTACAATGTTCGGATGCCTAAGCGATCTATGATTAATGATTTCTCTTTTAACATTCTCATCAATCTGCAACAAAAACCCAAGATAAGCAATCTATCAGCATTCAACAATAACATTAACCCCCAGCTGAAAACTTATTACAAGCTAAAACAACAACAAACGCGACACTTCAGAGTTTTAGGCATTCAAACACAACTAGAATAAAAGCGCAAGAAAACTCGCAACCGAATTACCAATAGAAGAATTATACATCTCAACCATCAAAACCCCGAGTTTATATTCTTTAAGAAAATTACAAAAGAGGAAAACCATCCAACTGCTCACACAACATTTCTAAACTTGAAGTCAATAATTACAGATTTCCCCGACCATAATTACTTGGAAATTAAATAGCAATTTCTAAGCGAACTAATTAAACTGTCTACAAGTCAACTTCGACCTCCATTAATGAGCGGAGCAGATATTAACTCCAATCCATACAATAAATTCGTTAAACCGCGTAAGAAAAAGTTTTCCATAAAAAAATGAAGCAAAAAATCTGTAACGAAAAAGCAGACCTTATCGCCTCTCTGAATGTACTTGACAGCAACAAGGTCTTTGGTTACTTTATCTCTCATAAGCCTGGCCACGCCGAAGTTACCAGAGCCGATATCTCTGACGAAATCGTACCGGTCACTGTCATGCATGATTGGCATATCCATGCCGGGTACCGCAGTGATCGCCGGATTCCTATCCATCTCCGTTTCTGAAGGTGAGAGCTTACAAACCGTCTCCGTTTACAGCCACCGACGGATAAATCAGCGAAAACGTGAAAACCCGACAATCGCTCACTTGGAGAGAGTGGAGACAGTAGGTTCCAAGTTCAGGTTAGATATTACTAGCGAGTAGCGATCAGTCTCTGAGTCTCAAGTCTGACCAAAAAAGTGAGAGAGAAGACATTTCTCTTTTTCCTTTTATGATATCATGTGCAGGAGATAGATATTTACTGGAGAGAGAGCAATGAGACGAAGCGAAGTTGCAACTTTTTATGCTTTAAAAAGAAAGGAAACGGCGCCGTTTTTTGCCCTGAAGGTTGCTTTTCCATTCCCAGCGATCTTCTTCTCGCGGAATTTGGGTTTGTGTTCTTTTGTCGGATAGTTTGGAGTTTGGACACTTTTTGAGGTTCTTTTGTAGCTAAAAACACTTGCACAATCAGGTGTCCCATCCACGTGCTCCGTTTCTGTCTCGTGTTCAATAAGTTGTGGGATTAATCATACGGTCCTGATCTAATCATTCCGATCCGGATGCCAACATTTATTATTTTCAAACATTTTTAATATTAAAAATAAATATTATTAGAAAATTTAAATAAATAATTTGACATTGCAATATATGATAAAATATTTATTTTATTATAACCTAATCAACCCTTGTCCCATCCCAACTAGGCTGATTACCTGAGATTCAGGAGCTCACCCGTGACCTGGCCTTTTCCTTTACTCTTGAACCTATTTGCTCAAACTTTTTCAGACAAAGCCAATACACAGTAGACAAGTTTTTATAAGTGAGTGAAAATATCTACCTCGCCGAAAAAAAAAAAAAAAAAACAAAGCCCTCCCAAGGATTTTCAGCTCCTATGTCACTTGCACTTACCAATTTAGAAACTCTGACTCTATCTTGTTTTGCTCACAGTTCTCAAAGGACGAGCTATTGTAAACCTGGAGTTGGAAACTGTACGTGCCTGATTAACGCATCACATGTTCTTGTTATTCTACTCTTATACTGATTTATGAGCATTTATCGTACAGTTTCCAAATAAATGAGATACGTATAAACTAAATGGACGGATGCTCAAAACAGAATAAGTACAGAGTAACCAAAACGGATAATCTAAACTCATTTGCTTGTTGCCTCTATAATTGGAACACCAAATTAACAGCTGCATTGATTCTCAGACTTACTGATATTCACGTATTGTCTAAAGGGAACTGTAACAAGCCAATCCCATGAAATGACTTTGTCTTAAGAAGCAGAAAATAGGTTCGAGCCTGATCTATGAAACATAAATGTTTGATGACTGTTCAAGAGAACCGGACCAACCGTCATGGATGGTAAGTTCCAATCCAAAACAAACCAAATCTTAGTTGCTTTCAAGTCTTTGTTTTCCAAATCATGGAAATATTGGAACAATTGTAGAAAGCTGGGAAGAGAAAAAGATTAATCGGAAATTGAAATGCACTTCTAAAGATCTGAATGGGAGTTAAGACTTTTCCAGGAAAAGTAAGTTACCCTGGTCAGCGTGTTTGGAATTGGATCTCTCTCTCAGGTATATTATTACACGCGACAACACTTCCAATGTCCAAACTCGGACTCAAGTCGTCCAAGCCAACATCATTTACGCTGCGTTTGGTTGCTGTTTATGGTATCTGTAGACGGAACGGAACAGGACGGAACAGAACAAAAATGAGAGACAGTGAAGTGTTTGGTTGTGGTGGACAGAACAGAAATTTCTGTCTCTGTCCTGTAAACAGAATGTGTTTGGTTGCAGTGGACAGAACGAACAAATTGTGACAATGACAAAAATGCCCCTGGCCCTTAATATGATTAAAAATATGTAATTAATTGACAATTTTATTATGAACTATTTGTGTTACTTGAAATAAGCACAAATAATAACAATTACAAATTATTATGAAATATCGAATAATATAACAGTAATAATAATAATGATAATAATAATAATAACAACAACTATTACTAAATTAATAACAATAACAAAATAAACACAAAATGTTTCATAATAATAAATATGAATTATGATAAAGGCAAAATATACAATGATAATAACAATACTAATAATAGTAATAATAACAATAATAATAAATACATAATGATGCTTGATAATAAAAATTGAACATCTACATCTACGACTAATAATAATAATAATAATAATAATAATAATAGAATAATGAATTGATCATTAAAAAAACAAATTAAAAGATAACAATAATAATACAAAAGATAACACCAATGGCTATGAATTTGTTAATTATGTCGTTAATAACAAATCCCAAAATAACACCAATGGTTATGAGTAAAAATAGTTCAGCGCATGCCATGTTTGTGGGCAAAGTTGCAACTTGGCATAACGTATCCATCTCGTGCCAAATTTGTTCATTTCTAGCCTACACAAGTGCTCACGAATATGATTGGATAGGATGACTGGAAATCAGCCAAGCTACTCAATTGGATTGACTTTAATAAAAGCCCTGCATGAGCTTGTGGATTTTAAGGTTTATATTCCTGAAGTAAAAAAGAAAACTCTTTATGATTCACATTACACTGATAGCTAAAGTATGATTTAAAAAATCCACGCGAAATGTGGGTAATCCAGCTAGTTCTACACAACAAAAGACTACTTAATATACCAAGGAACAAGGTTAATCAACTTATTCTCAAGAAATATCACAATATACAACTTCGTACAGTAGGAGCCAATTACAATATAATTTCCTTTTCCGATTACATGTTTTTGTTTATTTACAAAAACTTGATGCCACAGGTAAAAACGTGTGTGGCTCTGCAACTTCTTTTTCTTATTCATGTGATCTTTTCAAGCCAAATTAAGAAACCAAGGAAAGTTTCAACTGTACAAAGTGCTTAGCCCGCAGAAGATTATATTCATTCAGGATTTCAAGATTATATTCATTCAGGATTTCCCCACTTTCTCCTCCCCAATGATCCATCTTGTCAACCAACTTGGATCTTTAGCAAGGGATTTGCTACAGATTGATAAAATACCAAGATCAGCACCAACCTGATCATACTCCTTGAGAGCTGCTTCCATCTCAGCCTCAATATTACTATCATCCACATCAATTGTGTTCACCAGTAGAGCATCGGCATAATGCTTCTCCCTTTCTGGGTCGGGCTGGAATGGTTCCATTGTTGGACCCTGCTCATCATGACATATTCAATCAAAACAAAAGTTAAAAGTACTTAAATGTGATCTTACTCATTAATTCCAACATGCCCCTTTTAGCTTGATAGAGAAACAACGAAAGAATTAAGAACCAAAAACAAATTTCCTTTCTTTGAACTTCCAGCAGCATAAAATTTGCTACTAGAATCTCTTAGACACTAGCAAAGTTATCCTTCCTAATAACCAGTTCAATTCATGAAATAGGAAAAAACAATCTCACCTGGCATAAGTCAGCATAATGTCTGTAAATCTCACTGTTTTCATCGTGATCACCAAGCAGTGTACCACCATACCAACCACTAGCTTCATCGACTGACATCATTGCGAGGTACCTTAATCATAGGAAAAATTGTGATGTCAAACAGTTGACAATATCCCTCTTTGCTTAGATTATCCAAAGAAAAATCTGAGGGAATGCAAATAGCAAGGAGAAAATAAGCACTTCAATTATTTATAGTTATCAGACTCGGCCCAAGCTCTGACAACAGACTCAATTATGGTCGTCCCCTTACTGTTTTATTAAATTTCATTATTTATTTATTATCAAAAGTTAATCTTTAGGTATTACAAGTGTATAATATTGCAAATTTTTTGTAAATTGCTGCTTAAGTTATTATAAATTCATACAAATAGTACATGCGAATTATTTTTACAAGAAAATTTTCTTGCATAATATGACAACCAACAATATATCTAATTGTATCAGAAACTAATTCTCATCTATTTTTTTTTAAAACTTAGATAAAAGGAAGACTTACAATGTAATAGAGTTAGAAGTAACTTTTTTTACTGTTGATAATAAACACATGTATGGTATAACTGTTTGCGTCAACGCTTTTTCTCTTGGGACAAGAAGCTTTTCAAAATGGTTCAATACAAGAACCAAACTGGCTTCCTGACTGCTTCACAAGTTTATTGGTTCGACTAACCAGTTTGGACTGACATTTATAACCAAGCATTTATTAGCACTATGCCTCCCTCTAAAATCACAATAATTGTTATTTGCAAGCTAGGAGCATTGTATTAAATATGGCATATATCTTATCCAACAAATTTGATCTAGTGGAGCAACAAAAGGGGATGTTCACGACCATGCGTTGAACCTAAAATCAAGAAATTGAGCTTGACTTTTTTAGTTTATAGCATACCCACAAAACCAGTCTAATCCTACTATTTACTGCATTAAAAGAAAAAACTAAACTAAAGGAAATACCTCTGGAAGATATCCTCCTCATTCATGTCACCTAGAGATGAAAGCCAATTCAAATCACAGTAATCAATTCTATCCTTTTCAATTTCTCCAGTTTCAAGCTCCCCTTGTGACGCTTTTGGGTTTGCACTGCTATCATCATACTTCCTCTGACCAAAAAGCCAATTTGGGCTCTTGAGCTGTATCTCACTACATTCAATGTAACACATGAAGGAAAATATTCAATTTTCCACAAACAACAGATCATGCTGGCACTTAATAAGGTACGATGTAAAACAGTAATCCAACAGCTATAATAAAGAAAAGTGGAAAGTCTATTGATCTATTATTGCATTTTCAAATTCAACTAGAAGCTTCAACAATAGTGTTCCATGATAATCATATTTTTTTTCTAATTCTCCAAATTGTATTTTCCGAATTTGCTCCTTTTAAGATAATTTCTCCTTTTGGAACATTCTTACTATTGTTAGCACATAAATAAAGTCATAAACTTCTTATCTATATCTCTTAATCATGGAACTTTTTTTTTATAAGGACATTATATAGTAGGAAGATTTCAACAAAAGAGTAAACCAAAAGAAAGATAACTATGATGGAAAAATATACAGAGAGGACTAATAAGATAATTCTGGCCAAATTCCTCACGGAGTTGACGAAAATAACCCAGTTAATAATTTTGCAATGAAATTAAGATCAGAATCGGCAAGGCAGAAAGAGGACTGAAAATGTGGTTATCTTTTGGCATCTTGATGGCAATGAGACAGCATACAGATCCACAAGCCCATGCCAAGATGTCACTCTAAGAATGTAAAGATCGTAGATCAGAAACAGCCACAAATAATGCACCTGTCCAGGTTAATTCTGGCATTTTCCAGATGTAATTTATGGGTGCTTTTGTCTATGAGTGGGTGAGTGTGATTTTGAGTCAGTATATTTATATTAGATATCAAAACTCCAGAGATGTGACATGTTAGAAGATAGAACTAGTAGAATCATGTTAGAGTTGTAACAACCACATATGCAAACACAAGAGATAATGAAATCAACACGCTTATGATGTATACACACAATGTAAGATGAATAAATCAGAAGACAATAACTCTGTTAAAGGAAATTACGCTGCATCAGGTGCAACTCCAGAGTTTCCTGCAGCACGACCAGGTCTTTGGTCAGGTTCACTACAAAGTCTTACATTTTTTATTGCACTGCATGTCCTCTCAATCAATTTATCAAATGAAGTCAGCTTCATTCGATAAAAATCTTCCCTGCATGCTGGAATAGGTGCAAGAGTCATCCCAACACCTAAATGCTTAACACTGATGTCTGTGGACTTAGCATCCAACCCCTGGTTGCTGGACAAGCTGCACAAATACTCACAATATCATCCCATGGAATAGACAAGGACATCCTTCACCATCTATCTACCAAATTCAGTCCAAGATCACAACGTAAGATTCTAACTTTTACCAGTAATCCAAACAAAGTTCTTCTTCTCCAGTCCCAGAGACATGGAGATAATAATCTGAATCCAATTCCCAAAGAGCAGGTTTTCCTTCTCGTGGTTGGAAGTAACCCAAAAATCTAGCAAATAGTTGGGAGTTGCCAAAATGGACATTTAGTAGATTATTAAGCAGTGAGAACTGATAGTAATAAATTGTAGTTATGCAAAGAACATAACACATTGTCACTGCACGAATATTCAAACTAATATGCACAGCTAAGATGTAAACAGACTTGGTAATGGAATTAAAAAATGTATAACAGAGAAGATCAGTACAAGTTTATTGCATCTTGCTTTTCACCATCAGTGTAGGCATTGCTGTAGTATCGCTTTATAGACTTGAGAAACTCTGTAGATTGAGTTGTAGCTTTCCACTTTCCCTGTCTCTCTGGAAACACCTGAAGCAAATGACCATGAGCTAAATCTAAACTGAACATGAACGCCTATTAAGTGGAGAAGACAGGAAGAATGAAGAAGAAATAATACAGTATTATGAGCTGCAGAGCCACCATATTGCTGGGCAAGAGCATCCCCCATGCTTTGGTACATATCCATAAGAGCAGCAGCAATGGTACTATCAGGATCCACTTTAGGTATGTCGGTAAGACCCATTGCATGAAGCTGGCGTCCCAATGCCGCTAGGCCATAAGCATACTGAGCAACATTTGTACGATCCAGGCAGTCAACGCAGTTGGTGCGAAGAACTCCACTTTGAAAACGGGGTGCTTCACCACCAAAATTGTCTAGCCTATTCTGTTGACTAGAATTGGTATCTTTTTCCCGATTTATTACTGAACTTAAACTGTCATTGGTACTTCCCATCCTTGCAAGTTCCCCAGAGCCAGTCGTCATATCTCTAAGAGAAGTATATAAAAGTCAATGAAAGATAGGATCCACTCTGATAAACGATTATATTGTCTAGAAGCTATACTATGTAATACATAGTGGACAAAACTAAGTTCCCAGCTTAATATTAAGTGCCTCAAATAAGCATCCTTAAAAACCAAGTGTTATGCTTAGAAGAAGATTTGCAACGTTACAATAAATGCTTGGGAACTACTACCTGCCAGTGCTTGTCCGATTAAACTTGTTGGTTCTCTTCTTAACAATGTTGGGTTTCCCACTATAGTAAAACCCAGTCAAATCAAGTGCTTCACTTGCCACAGCACCCAAAACAGCCAGAACATTGGCAGACTTGCTTTAAAAGAGGAAAAAAGAAAGAACAAATGAGTCAGCTCACAATAATAAATGAAAGAAGAAAACAGAGTAGACTGATCATATTAAAAAAACAAAATGGACTTTAGGTAAATAATTAACTATGAAAGCATGGCACATGGAACTCATGAATTTCAATTGCCTGATTTGTTTTCTTACAAGTTAGGGGGATACCATACTTAAAGGCTGTTCTATAAGTTAGTTGATAAAACTAAGTTTACTAGAGGCATTCAAAGAAGACAAGATAGAGATTTTCAAATTTTGTATTTGAACAAAGTCTGAAGACCAGAATCAGTACAGCAGTTTAGGACAAGCTGTACATTTCAATCAAATACTTCCAATAAACCCACCAGTGGTAGTTGTAGCAAATCTACCTCTTAGCAAACTTGTGAAAATCCCAGTGGATAAATTTTAGATGATTTTCCTCTGGCATAATCGTATTCAAATACCCAACAGCATTAGCAAACTCACGCCTCAGCATCATTTCTCTTGGCCGTTTCTCAACAGTCTGCATTTTAGCATTACGATAATTGTCAGGATAGTATTAAACATTAGAAGATAAGTCAAAGGAGTGCTCTGATATGAAATATAAATGAGAGGAACATGTGAACATCAATCAAAATAAAGTTGCACACATAAATTCTTCATATAACTATCATTCACTTGTATCATCAAAAAAACATAAGACAAATGCCACAACTTAGCCTGAAAAAAAATTGAACAGTGTAGACTGCATAGCTAGTATATGAACAAACCTTAATCAAATTAAGTACAATTATAGGGTTGCCATATCTCCTTTCTAGATCTTCAAAATGCAGTTTGGTTGCCTGGTAGGTAGGATCGTAACGTTGCACTGATGTATAGATAAAATTAAGCATCAGAGAATAAGCAAATCATGCAGGAAATACCATCACAGAAATCGATAACCAACAGTTTGAAAAATTGAATCAATTTCCCTACAGATGATATCAGGTTTAGGACTAAATCTTGAAGCTTCCTGAGACCAGAAGAGGGGAATAGAACCACGCATCTGAACAACACAACTCATTTTTCCCTTGCATGATCCGGCTTCTTCATCAAGGACAATTTGTTCTGTTTCAACATCATTCGCTACCCTTCCCCGATCATTCACTCCCCTTTTCAAGTAACTGCAGTCAATTAAAATTCAACAATTACAATATTAACAATTGTCAACAGCACACTAACAGTGACTGCAGTATCAGGCAGGAAAGTAAACCTTGTCAATATGGTGACGTTATTAGGTTCAACATTATAATAACATCATTGCTTCTTAGTCGGGATCTTCAGGTTCAGGATTTTATGGAGTAATCATTTAGGTTGATGGGTTCAGGAAATAATAGATACTTTGTTGTCAAAAAAGAGTTTGTACATGTAACTCTAGGAAATTATAATGAAAAGTTTAACCTTTTGTTTATAATGGATGCAGTGAACATTGTTATCATCAGGTCATATTGTAGTGACTTTCATGAACACATATCATTTTTGCAGAAAAACTTTGAAACCAAATATTAAAGAAATTTCAACAATATATTTTGGGGATAAAGACAGTAAGATCAGCTCTGGCAATTTCCCATTCACATAGGAAATATGTTATTGACTCGATGAGCAAAAGCAGAACATTATAATCAAAGCAAATGGATACGCGACCGTGCTTCAAATTATGTAGCCAACATGGAGACCAGTTATTCATATTACAAGATATGTGAGACCAATTATAAATTAATCCCTAGATATGCAATTATCTTTACAATAAGTGATGACTCTTAGACTCTTAGGAAGTACTCATTTCATGCGGTAGTAAACATAATGAGATATCTCATAGTTCATGGGAAAAATTATGATGCAAGGATCATGAGGGACGAAAGTTCAACTTTATGCAAAAACTGAGTATGCTAGATCAGCTTTAAATAGATCTAACTTGTAGATAATATGTTTTTGTTAGTGGATTTTAGTATCCTGGAACATTAAAAAGCAAATTGCACTTGCAAAGTTTAGTCTTAAACTGGATATCATGCTATAACCCGTACCACCTGTCAATCAATATGGTAAAAATATTTAGTAGCAGTTGTTAGGAAATATCTATAATAGGAAGAGTAATATCTACATTAGGGATGAAAGCGATCTAAAAAGGGGGTTGAATAGATCGATGATAATTTTTCGCAAAATTCTACACAAAAACAACAAGTTAATACACACGAAACAATCAACTTAATCAAATGAAAAGAGTAGGGAAGAAAAGCAAACACTGTTTTTATAGAGGTTCGGTGCTAAGA
>JAOSBK010000206.1:6731036-6743468 GCA_027568895.1 Erythroxylum shatona | reverse complement strand
ATACCTGGAGTGATGGCGGTAGAGGCCGGGCTCTACAGTAGCGGTCGCGGGCCTCTTGAGGTGCGCGGGAAACCCACTCGGTACGCAAAGTCCGGGTCGCTACACTATTAGTATGTTATAAACTATGCTTTCTTTGAGCCCTTGGTTGTACCTTATATATATATATATCAAATTGAGGTTCTTGTTCCATCTAAAAATGAATTTATAATTTTTGAACTTCTTTAACTCCCCTTAAGAGTAAATTCTCTTTCTAGGAATGTAACATGTCTTGAAACAATCACCTTTTGCTTAAATTGATGTTAAAATTGATATTTGATGCTCTCTTTTGGGTACCCCATAAATTTTCATTTATCTAACCTAGCTTAAAGCTTATCAAATGTTGCAGATTTCACATAAACATGACATACACAAATATTTAGGTGCAAAAACTTTAACCTACTATTAATCTATATCTTATATAGTATATTGTCAACTAATTTGGATGGAATTCTGCTTAGAAGGTAAGTAGTAATTTCAAGGGTATATATCTAAAAGGAGACATAAAAGACTACATAACTCATCCTGAAATGTGCCATATGTAATAGAATGCAATTTCTCGCCTTAAACCCTTTATTATGATGTGTAGTTCTATGAGGAGTCTATTGTGAGAGATTCCCATTCTCTTTTAAGTAACCAAGAAACTCATAATCTAAGTACTTACCACTTTGATCAGTCTAAGTATCTTAATACTCTTAACAATTTGTTTATTTACCTCAGTTAAAATTTTTTTAAACTTTTCTAATGATTTATAATTTGCTTCATTAAGTACATATTACAATATCTAGAGTGATCATTTGCAAATGTAATGAAATGTGAGAATCCACCCTTTACGCGAGTAGACATAGGACCATATACATCTGAATGTATAAGCACTAGTAACTTATTAGTATGCTCTCCCTCTCCACTAAAGGGTAGTTTCGTCATCCTTCCTAATAAGTAAGATTTACGAGTTTCATATGATACATAATCAAAGGATCCAAATATCCTTATTTATATAACTTTATAAATCTAGTTTTGTTGATATGACCTACCTACATTGTCATAAATAAGATAGATTTTAGTCACTTAATCTTCTTTTCTTGCTATTTATGTTAATGATTGTCCTTTTTTAATTTCATACAAACCATTTATATGTAATTCAGATCCATAATAAACATTATCTTTATATAAAGAATAACTCTTATTTCTAATAAAGACAAATCCATTCAAATCTAAAAAAGAAATGGATATGATGTTTCTAGTAATAATTGTAACATTATAACAATTATCTAATTTTAGTTTAAGGCCAAAAGGCAAAGTTGAACTATAAGTTCCTACAGTTAATGCAGAAACTATTGTTCCATTTCCAACTCGCAAATCCACTTTGTCTTTCTTTAATGATTTACTCCTTGTTAACATTTGTAGATTATTACAAATATGAGAACTACACTTATTATTTAATAACTAAGAATGAGGAACAGAAGTAGAAAGATTGATCTTAATTATAAACATACTTGAAGAAGTGGCTTCCTTAAGCTTATTATCTTTTAGGCTACTAAAATAAGCTTTGTAATTTCTTTTTTAATGTCCATCACCTCTACAATGTAAATACATACTCTTATCATTATTCTTTTTCTTGACACCACTCTTTGACTTTGCTACTCTAGCAAAAGCCTCCCATTTATTATTCTTATTCTTCTTATATCCCTTTTCATTGCTCTTAGAAGTATCCTCAATAAGAACAAAATTGGGTTCCTTCTTAAGGCATCCCTTTTCAGTCTTAAACAAACTCAACAATTTATATAATATTCATCCTTTTTAGTCATATTGAAATTCATAATGAACTATAACAAGTTTGGAGTAAGAAACTGAAACATCAAAACAGTATTTAACTAATACTCTATAACATAATCAAATTGTCCTAATTGTCTAATATAACTAATCATCTTCAGTGCATATGACTCAACTAATGATCCTTCTTCCATTTTATATTGATATAATCTCTAGAAGTTTCATAACTCTCCACCTTATTTTGTGCACCATACAACTTTTTAAGATGCATAATTATATTAGGAGCATCCATGTTTTCACACTGCTTCTGAAGCTTAAAAAGTAAGTTAGTCAATATTACATATTTAGCTTATTCAACATCATCAATATGATGTCGATATGTCTCACTGACCTCTTAAGATGATTAGGCTCTAATGGAATTGGAGAATTCAGAACATACAATTTATTTTCTTACTTGAATAACATTTTCAAGCTTTGAAACTAGTCCAAGAAATTAAGTTTAGTACACTTATTAGCATCCAAGATGTTGTTCCTTAGGTTATATTGTTATTTTTTAAAATCTAACAACCAAAAAGACATAAAAGAGAAAGCATTATTTTATGTCTTAAAAATAAATAAAAGAAGGACTCTAATAAATATTACTATTTTGTTCAAAATAATAGCCTTTATTATTAAATTGAGAAATTATCAATTTTCATAATAGGCGGAGATCTGATTCAAACCTTTTTAATCATGAGCTCGCTCAACAAACCAATTGAATGTAAATTAGGTTGTGACTCCTAGATCTATTAGGTGATAATCCTTTTTCAAAATATTTCTTATATATTATTTCTAACTCTACCTTTAAATCCATGTGATCAAGAGTTCGCTCTTCTAAATATACAAATTTTGTTAAGATAAAATATATTCGAATTAAAGGGGTCTTAAGTTTACTAAACAACCTTTACAATAAATATAAATTTTATTTTAATTTTAATGGTGGAACGAAATTATCATATTTTTAACATATACTTAATATTTAACTAAAGAATTTAAATTTTCAAAAAATTAGGTCTCATAAAAAATTAATATAATCTCATTATACTAATTATTTCTAATATAATCAAATGATGAAAGAAAATACTTTAAAACCTTTGCTTCACTCTAATTATTGATTTGATAACTAATTTAGTTTAATAATTCAAATCTTGAAAATTTAAACTAAATTCTAAAATACTCCTAATAAAATTAACACATTTGAAAATAATTAGAAAACATTTTCAAGATTTATTAGGAATTTAAATCAATTTAATCACAATCAAACCAATTTAATTTAAAATAAGGCTTAAAATACATAAAATAAAAATTAAAAATTAAGTGGGGACTGTCTAGTATGTGCACGCACCAAAACTTTTTTGATTGCATATGGCACATTTAATGCTTTAAGCACTGAATGGTGCATGCACGTCAGAACAAATCAGAAGTGATCAATTTTCTTCCACTATCTAGGTTTTCTTTATCCTATGTCATCGTCCCTCTACTTCCACTCATTTTGTTGCTGCTTATGTTCCTTCTACCTCCAGCCACTCACTGAGTTCCTCCCGTTAGTGCTTCTTCTTCTCAGAAATCATCTTCATCACGTATGAGACTTTTGGCAGTGGTGACAGACACCACTATAAATCATCAATGGTGTTTGTTAGCACCGTTGATGGTGTCATAGACACATAAAGCATCTAAAATGCTTATTTCTGATTCAGAATCATAAACTCCATGTACAAACCTATGGCTAGAAGGGATGTGTATCTTATATTTCCAGAACTCAATCAAATTGAATGGCATTATCATAAACTTAAAATGAAAAGGGGAGGCATGCGTATGTTTTTTCCCCATAAAATCTAAATAAAGGGTATGTGATATTTAGTTTTAATGATCTAGAACAAAACCTATTATAATGCCTTAATCAGAGTTAAGTAATATATATTCCATGCAACTTTTTCATTAATTAATTTTAACTCTTAATTTTATCAAATTAATTACGATCAAACAATTTTTATCAAGTTAAACAATTAAAATAGACTATGATATCACTGTTGGGTAATTAACTGTGGTCTAGGCATAAGCATAGTAAAAAAAAAACTTTTACAGTTTCTCGATTGGATCTCAAGAATTGAATAACTCCAAAAATATTAATCATAAATGAGTAAGTGAATCATATATGATTCCAATTCTTGCAAAAGATTATTTACAATGTGTTAACCACAAGTTGTCCATATATAAAACCTCTAAGAGTATCCGTAAAGTAGAGATAAAGAACTTAATTTTTAAGAGTTAAAGGTGGGAGTATTAGCTTTCTTATGCCTCCCTCCTATTTATAAAGAAAGACAAAAGAGTTTCCTTCTTATTAAATTTCAACTTCCTAATTATAATTAAAGTCAAACTTTAATTACAATTATAATTCAATTTCAATAGATTCAAATATCTTTATTTAATTCCTTGAGTTTTTTAAACTTCACATTTAATTCTGACTTAATTTAAATCTTTTTAACTACTCTTTTCCTGTTATGTTCCTAATATGTTGACAATGATTATAAATTATAATTATAATTCATAATTAGAATTAGAATTAGATAAATTGAAACTCCTTTTAATTTATTTTTTGTTATCCAATTAAACAATATATAATCATAAATTAAGATTGACAGTTAGTAGTATGTCACGACTATCCAATTATTAGGAATGTCATGTATAATTATGTTATATAAGTTAATCCTTTTGTCATCCTATGTTCTAATTGGACACAGAGTGTGGATTTAGTGTCTACTCATTTAAATTTGATCATGTTTTTCTTGTTAATTAGTAATTGATTTATAATTGATATTTGAAAACTTTTTTCTAGTAAGAGAATTCCTTAAATCAGTATTAATCAAAATAGTGAAACATTCTCTCTGATTACTTTAAAGTAATAATTTCTTTGTTGACTCACTCAACTATCTCTATATGGTTCATACTATATCTAAATGTTATCGACTAAACTACCTAAATAGAATAAGTCATAAATAGTATCAAAAAATAGTAACTCCCACATTAGATACTTTGGTAATATTAAGTATAAGGATAAATTATTACAACCATTATAATGAGAAAATCCACAAATACATAAGTAATATTCCATTTGGTATCCTCATAATTAGGATAGATTAATGATCTTGTTTTCTAATAAGAACTCAAATGTTTGTTTAAATATCTGTATACATTAATTTAAGAGATTAATGACTTTTTTCAAAAGAAAGAAACATAACGAGTGCTAGTTTTATTGTTCCATTAATATCTCATCTTGATGAAACTGCAACTAAGAACAATTTAGAAATAATACATAAATACAAATTGAATCAAATAATTATGATATGATCATAATTTCAATTGTACATTAATTATTTAAAAGATTTTACCTTTAATATTAAAACATCAATTAGAATTAACAAAATATTATAATGATAAAGAATATCGTTATTAGTTAAATTAGTAATGTTATATATAAAACTACAATCAACTAATTAGCTACAAAGGCATAAATTAATAGTTCTACTCTAGAAACTATAAAATTATAAACTTGAAGAGGTGTTTATAACTTTTAAGTTCTTGGACATCAATTAAAAGAGTAATATCTTTACATAGAAGTGCTTCTGTCAAACTTTTCATCCATCTCCATCTGAGAGAAAAAGAAAGGTTCATATATAAATAATTTAATATCTTTAACCAAAATTTTAATTACAAGATTTTTTTTTGAAAATGAATATATAAATATCATTGAAAATGTCAAGAGGCAATTAAGGTAGTTACAAGACTATAAGAATAATAGTTATAAAACTATGACGTTAGGAAACCAGTCCTCATAGCAAAGCTAGAATTAATGAAAAATAGATAAGACTTGATTACTCCAAAACCCAATTATGCTTCATAGAAGAACTTAGGCTATTAGTAACTAGGTTGGCTATCAGAATCTCTTTGATCCAACAACAAGTCCTATTTGTAACAACATATTTGTTTGTGTAAACATCCCTGAAGATTCTTTGGTTTCTTTCAAACTAAATTGAATAGAAATAATAAGTTACTATTAGACTCAGGCATTTTCCATCTTCGCCAATCCTTTTATAGAGATTTTCAGTCTATACCAAAATATTTCCCCAATCATTCTTAGGGAAAACTAAATTCATTTTGTGTTGAATCCTTGCCCACATTGTAGAAGAAAACCTGCATTTCAAGAAGATGTTATTAACAGTTTCAGGTCATTTGTTGCATAGGACACAAATATGATCATTGCTTTCCTTTAGTCTATATTTGGTCTTTGAGCTTCTGCTAGCTACCAACTACATTAAAAAAAGAAGATTTAGGAATGAATTATCCTTTACAAACTATATGATACCGAGGAACACTCGAATAATGAGGTCTTATAGCTTTTAAGTAAGAAGAATTGGTGAATTCTCCATTATTGCTACTTTCTTAGTGAATTCTTCATTATTTCTAGTAGACTAGATTAGTTTATCCTTGATGGATGAATTAGGCATATATCTAGAGAGATAATCTTGAAATTTGTCAACTCTTCTTCTTATGATCTTCCGCTCATTGTCAATAATAATATGTGAGACTTTAGTGTTGATTATCCATCTACCTAGTAGATAAAGCAATTAAGCTCTGTTAATTAATAGAATATGAGGTGTCCAGTTGTCAAACCAAATCTAAGAATCTTCATCATTTCTAATCTACACTTTTATGAGGGGGTAATTATTGTATATATGCCTTAAAATGTTAATGAAATGATAAAAATGCTTCACCTTTTCTTCCAACTTCCAAAAATTGGAATTGCTTAAGTAGTAGGCATTTATCCATTTGCTCCATCAAAACTCTTTATCATTGAGAAGCTTCCAAATTCTCTTGGCAATTATCTTGGTTTCGTTCAGTTGAAATGAAACCATTCCCAACCTCCTTTTTGCTAGCAAAGGGGGTCCCATTTCACCATATTCCCATTAGAATCTTCTGTTTTTCCAGACCAGAGGAATTCTTCATGCATCTTTTAATATCTTTAGTGATTTTCTTTAGAAAAACTAAGTGTGAGCTTTAATAGTAGTGCATGTTGTTTATAACTGAAATAATTAGTTGAACTCTCCCTACTTGAGAAAGAAATAAGTTCTGCCTGACATTGATCTTGCTTTTATATCTTTCCAACACCATCAAGAAATCTTAATACGTCAACTTCTTGAAGGACATATATACCTCTAAATATTTGAAAAGAAGACTTTAGATATTTAAACTAAATATCTCTTGCAGACTATTAGTATTAGAGACATCCTAAGAAAAGTACATTTTACTTTTCAAGAAGTTAACTTTCAAGCCAGAGAATCTACAAAACTCCATGAGAGATTTGTGCAAGATTGATATTAACTTCTTAAGTAAAACATAAAACATCATTAAATCATCAGTAAAACTAAGATGAGTGAGTTGCAATACCTCACATTTTTGGTGATAGGAGAAGTTTGAATTTCCCAAATGTTATATCTGATAATTTTGTTGAGAATTTCCATAGAGATTGCAAACAAATATAGTAATAAAAGATCACCATCAATTATCCCAGTGGAGCCTTTAAAGAGCTTGGTGGGGGATCCTTTTAAAAACAAAATATAAGAAGGTGTTGAGATGCACTCTTTAATCCAAGAAGTAAATTTAGAAGGAATACCAAACCATTCCAAACCATTGGAGACAAAAATCCAACTGATGTTGTCAAGGCTTTAGAGAAATCTATTTTGATAGCACAACCTTTGATTGATTTATTGGAGTTATAACCCTTCATTAACTCTTGAATTAGTAGGATATTATTAGAAATTGCTCTATCGTAAATGAAAGCACCTTGAGATTGGTGAATTATAGACATAAGAGGAACTTTAAGTATGTTTTCTAGCAATTTAGCTATCACCTTATAAACTGTGTTGCAACAAGACACATCTTTGAAGTCATTTAGGGAGACAGCCTGTGGAACTTTAGGAATCAAGAAAATGTTTGTGGCATTCATCTCCCGCAAGATCCTAACTGAATGTAGGAATTCCTGCACCATCTCAACAAACAAATTGCTAGTTATATCTATATGCATTGAAAAAAAATAAGCATTATACCCATCGAGATCAGGTGCTTTACTCATATTCAAAAAGAAAAGAATATCCTTGATCTCCTAATTAGTAGCAGGCAAAATGTAATGATTCTATATTAGAGTAAGCAAGAGGTGACCCAATCACATCAAACAGATCTTATTTTTAGTTAGTTTATGAATTTAACACATTTATACATCTCTCTTATGCTTAATAATAAGCATATGATGCATGCTTAACAATAAAAATATAGTGCATGAGATTTATAGAAGTAGACATGTATAGGTGTTCTCAAGACTAGACATTTGTGATAAATTTCATCATCAAACTAAGAATGACTTTTGTACCATTTTAAATTGTGATCAATCTCTATCTAAAAAGAGAAGAAATAGTTCATATATAAAGAAATCCATATTTTTAATGAAAACCCCAAGACATTAGATTACAAGACAATTCTTATATATAACATATGCTTAATTTTTATTTATGGGTAAATTATATTTAAAATATAAAATTTTACCCAATTTTGAAACTATATATAATTATAAATTATATTAATTGAATGCTTAAAGTTATAATTTTTTACTTTACTCTATCGCGAGCATTGTTAATGTAAAGTGTCACATAATCAAATCCTATTCGATGTTATAATACGCATGGATTATAATTATTATTATTTGTTAACTAAGAACATGAATAATATAATTACATTTAATTTTGAAGTGGGCAACTAAATTTATTAATGATTTATTTTTATTCTCAATACTTTTAGTGATAGAAATCAAGTTATGTTTAATCATTTGAGTTTGTTAATCGGACCAATCATGCGAATAAGAAAGAAGAGGCTTCAAGGTGCACTTAATAGGATAGTGAGAAAAGTGGTTACATGTGTAAAATTAAACCAAAATTTAAGACAAGAACTGGTTTGCTTGATTCAAGCTAAGGTTAGAAAAGACTTAGATATGAACACGACCTTTTACATGGTCATGTATTAGCACATATAATTTGTTAGACAATTTAACGATGAGACAAGGTTTTCAACACAAGCTGACCTAGATTGTGTACTATTCTACAAATATATAGTGAGATCCATAGTCACTAGTTTAGAGTATGGATTAAATTCTCAAATTTATAGGACGATTCATAGTCTCCAACTTTGAGCATATCTAAAATCATTAACGTAATTGTGAGTGTTTTCTTTTTGATTTTTCAAAGAACTTTCAAACTTATAAAATTACTTATGGCATTCAAATCATCTTTTAATTTTGGTTCTAGTTTTCATAATGATAGGAAGATTCTTTTATAACTTTAATTCACGATTCCATAGAATCATTGGATCAAGGTTTTATCTTTGTCTAGTTTTAGCTTTAATGGGACATGATTAAAAATCAAGTGTGTTGGTTTTCAAGGTCTCATCCTTAGGGTTCATAGCAATTTGATATCAAAGCTTTGGTACTAAAGTTAGGATATATCTATCGTTTATTTATTTTTATTTTTATTTTTCTTGATTCCCTTTTTTATCTTTTTCTACATTCTTTTTTCTTGTTCCTGCCTATGTCAATTTTATTCTTTGCTTCTTCTTACATTTTTATGTATTCCCTTTTGTTCAATATCTTTTGGAGTTTATAAACAAGGAAATAAAGAATGTTCCTAAAATTAAAAAAAAGAAAAATTGTTAGGAAAAGAATACTTCTACTGTTATACATTCCTAACCTAGTTTGGAAATTCGTGTTTTCATTATAGTAAGTTTAAATTTTGCTGAAAATGTTGCCTCCAATAAGATTTAAGATAGACTGGATACTACATACTTATTCCTCGGTTTATTTTGGTTAGTTTGATAAAGAATAAAAAAGAAAATAAGTAGTAAAAGGTAAGAGTGTGAGAGTAACATACTAGATAAAAGCCAAAAATTTATAGTGAAACATGAGTGAATTAAGTGGTTTTAAATGAGAGAAACAAATGAAGGATTTTTTGAGGATATTTTTGATACTTTTTTAAATGTTAAAGCATGTCTAATTAGGACAAAGTTAAAAGGGGGAGGAACGATGATACTTTTGTACTTTAAGCTGTGCAATAATAGCCTAAATGCAGAAATGCAATGATTGGAGACATTAGAGATCAATTAGAGTTGCAAGATAATGTCATAATCAATTTTCAAAGGGAACAATAACCACAAGTTTCTAATTTACTTTGATAACAAAGGTAGAGTGAATATATATATATATAGGTGATTAGGAAGATAAAGGATATAAAGCGGAGCCTTGGTGAGATGGCAACTACAAAAAAATTAAAATAAAAATTCTTTCATTCCAAGACCCTAAGGCTTACTTAGAGTGGAAGAAAAAGATAGAGTTAATTTTTTACCATTATTATACTAAAGAGAAGAAGATAAAACTAAATGTTTTTGGGCTTGTTGACTCCACTATTATTTAATAGGATTAGCTTTTAACAAATAGGCAAAAGAACTAAAAGATATCTATTTACATTATAAGATGACAATTTACCCCTAATCAATATGATAAAGATTTACTTCAAAAATTGTAAGGCCTCATTCAAAGGTCAAAGAGTGTTGAAGGATACCATAAGGAGATTTAGATTGTAACAATTTGAGTAACTGTAAAGGACGATTGAGAAGCCATTATGATTAGGTTTCTAAATGGTTTAAATTGTGGGAATGTTGGTGTGGAAGAATTGCAACATTATATAAAGCTGAAAGATATAGTTCATATGATAATAAAGGTCAAAAGGAAATTTCTAAAAAAGGGCAATCTCTTACAATATAATTTTTTCATTCTTGTGGAAATTAAGTTTAAAAAAACATGACAAGGTTGTCCCTAAAGTCAAAATTGAACCATCCAAAAAAGGAAGGAAAATGCCTAGTAAAGTGGAAGTTAAATATGAGATCCAAACTTTTACTTATATCATTAATATCTAAATAAGTATATGAGAATCAGTCATATTAAGAGGAGAGAGTGAGAAAAAAGAGAGTGAGTTGAAAAGAATGATAAGAGATCAACAAATGGAAAAGAAAAAAATAGGTAAAAGAAAAAAAGAATGTTTTAGAGAAAAACGAAGAAATAAGTGAGCTTGTATACTAGAGAGAGTGAGGTTAAGAGAGTTTTTTTTAATTCTAATTAGCCTATAATTGTACTCTTGTACAAAGAGATTATTTTAATACTAACAATCTTGATATTTTCTTGTTTAGTATTTTTGTTTCTTTGTTATATGATTTCCAAGAAATATATGTTTTACATAACACAAGTTTATGTGTTATTCACGTATTATTTGTATATAAGAAGGATGAGTTGTAAAGGATGTGTATTAACTATCAAATTGTCAATAAAATAATAATACAATCTTAATTAATTGCATAATTCTTATGTGTTCTCAAAAAATAATTTGAAAAGTATATATCTTTAAAATAGGATGAAAGAATGATATACGTAAAAGATATATACTAAAATGAAATATGAATTATTTGAGTGGTTAATCATGCCTTTTGGATTATTTAATATACCTGATACGTTAATGAGATTGACGAACCATTTTTAAAGTTTTTTATTAAAAAATTATAGTTATCTATTTCGATAACATTCTTATCTATAATACAACTCTAGATGAGTATGTTGAGCATGTAAAATTATTTTGAATGTTTGAAGATAAGAAAAAAATAATAACTAAAAAGGTGTTCATTTTACACGGATATAAAGTGATTTTTCCTGAATTTATTACGAGTGCAAAAGTGGTATAAGTGGATGAGAAGAAGGCTAAGGCTATTTAAGAGTGACCTACACCTAGATTTATAACTAATATGAGGAGTTTTTATGGCCTATCTATTTTTATAGGAGGTTTAATAAGGATTTTAGTACCCTAGTTGTACTCCTCACTTAAGTTATTAAAAAGTCTATTAATTTTATATGTGGTAAACTAAATTGTACTTTTAGTTTGAAAAAAGAATATTTGTTTTACTCCTTTATTAGCTTTTTCTAAAATTTTTTGAAATTAAGTGTGTTGTATTGAGAATAAGTATTGATATCTTTACATATAAAAAATTAACCAGTTATCTATTTTAGAGAGAATTTAATAAAGTTGCTCTTCAATGATCTAACTTATGGCAAGGAGTTTCATGCATTAGTGTGAGCTTTATAGACATATAAACATTATCTGTGGTATAAAGAGTTAACTTATTATTCACACCAACCATAAGTCATTGAAGTATTTGAAAAGGTAAGAGAAGTTAAATCAATAACATGCCAAGTGGATGGAGTTTATTGACATATTTCTTTATGTAGCACCCTACTCCTGCAAGACCCGAACCTAACATCGATGGTAATATCTGAGTCCGTGCCTCGCGAGGGTGGCGTGTTAATGCACTCAATAATTCAAAAGTCAGTATAATTTTTTTTTTGAAATCACAAACACACACTATGCGGAAGTCAATCATCACATACAGTCAATAATAATTTCAATGGCCACTTGGGCCCTTTCACAAATACAAAGCACTTAA
>JAOSBK010000206.1:6715031-6726780 GCA_027568895.1 Erythroxylum shatona | reverse complement strand
AATATATGGAATTATTTAGGTAGAATTGATAAAATTTGTCTTCTTGGAAGTTGTAGAAGATCTTTTGATCTTTCCAATGATTTGAAGTTTGTGCTTTTTGGATGTCAGAATTGAGAGTTATAAGTGTTACAAGTTAGGATGCTGCTTATGATTTGTGGTTGTGACAGCTATGGTGATTGAGAGGAAAATGGGGCTTTGATGAACCAAATGGGTTGAGATTTGAGAAGTTTGTGAAATGAACTTGTTGTTTGGATTGTTCTGAAGTGTTTAGGCATTAGAATAAGTGAATTTGTGAAGATCATAAGTGTGTATGGTATTAGGATGGAAGTTGGAAGCATTAGAGAGGCATTGGGGGACCTTGGGGAACCCCAATGTCTGTTTAACGGACCTTCTCGGGCTTGAAAACACCCCTTGGCCAGTCTATGTCCGTTAAACGAACTTTCTCGGGTCATTTTGGACTCTTAAGCCCGATGTATGTCCGTTTAACGGACATCCACATGACAACTTAAGGAAATTATGATTTTTGGCCCTCTTAGAGACAGAATCTGATTTTGTGGTCTTCACGAATGTTGTAGATAAAGAAGTCTTCTTTCAAATGGTCTAAAAACGAACTCATTAAGATATCTAGATTGAAAGTTATGGCGATTGCGCCAAGATAGGTACAAATCAATTGAGGGTATAAACATGTTATATTCTTTTGAGCATAACTCCTTCATCCGCCCTCCAAATGGAGTGATTCTTGAAGCAATGGATTTATAACATCTTTGGCTATCGCTCCATGAAAAATGGCATCTTTTGGAGTTATTTGGAGGAAGTTTGCATTAAAGTAAGTGAGGGATCGGTTAAGAGAGCATAATTGGAGTATGTGCACGCTTTAGCTTTTTAAGCATATCTTGAGCTATAGAGCTCTGATTAAGATGATTTTTGCTTCAAAGCAAACTAGAGGCTTATAGTTCCAATTTCTATGAAGAAGTCAAGTTGTGATTTTGATGTTTGATTAGTGTACGCTCCCCACTATTGTAGAATGACAGCAAATGACCTTCAAAGTTTTAAGCAACAAAGTTTAAGCCTCCGAACGTTAGGCTCCGAAAACGGGATCCAACAAGTCTTCCCCCAAATAGTGGAACATTAGAGAGTTAAAGGACCCTTATAAACTAGAAATGGTGAATAAGTTTTTCCATGAAGAAGAAACACCGATGGTGCCTATAGTTGGTTCTTGTTGTTGTCTATCTTGCAGAAAATTACATTACCTTACTTAGGAAATTTTTGTTTTTTGTCATATTGCAATATAATGGTAGACTTAAAATCATGAACTTGTTGTAAATTAGATTTAGTTTTTATTATAATTAAAATTCCTTTTCATTTTTCAAAAAAAGTTTTACTAACAAAATTAAAGCAAAAAATTTTCAAATTTAACAAATATGTATCAGTTTAGTATAGTTTAAAATTAAGTTTGTAAACCCATAACTATATAAAGTGAAAGTTTTAAATTTAAAATATGATTAATAACATATATGAATTAGGTGATTAGAAAAGAGTCCAAACATCTACATTGAATTTGTATAAACAATAAACAACACTTAAGACTACCATTAGAGTTATGGCAATCTTTTACTTGAAAATAATAATTAAATTATAAGGCTTTCTAATTAAAAAGGAGCACAAATTTCATAATTTTTTGTATAATATAGTAAATTTTGTTATAAATTAATATTTAATAAATTTATTAATAACTTTAGTCTGTATTTGAATTAATGTGCTAAATTTAAATGTTGATTAGTTAATTCTTATTTTAGGTAACAAATCTTCTATGATCTTAACATTATTCATTTATAAAGATTTTAATTTTTGATGATTTAAAAATTAAGCGAAAAGAAAGGATGTAGATAAATAACAAATAACGGTTGAATAAGGATACTGGCACGTGGTTCTTGTTCTTGACTTGAGATGGCAGGCGCACGTTACAACAAATTCGTCAATAAAAATTGAGAAAAGCAAAACGACAAAGCGTAGAGGACACTGAAGAAAATTTCAGGTTCCATGGAGGTCAAATCTGTCAACATAAGGAAATTATCCAAGGAAGCCACGAAGACTCAGGATGGGTCCCAAGCCTTCACTTTCAGTTCCAACGAGCAACGAGAAAGAGGTGAAAGAGAAGAGAAGAAGAAGCACCAAAGAAAAACTTTTTCATTTTCATTTTTATCTTTCCACTCTTGTCCCTTGCCGAACCACGTCCTCCCCCCCCCCCCCCCCCCCCCCCCCCCCCTTCTCTCTCAAACTCTCCTCTTCTATCGCTTTTCTCGACCCGAATCATAAGGATGGTGTCGGACTCGGAGCTTATCGAGAGGCTAAGGGAGTTCCTCCGGAACTCGGACCTCAACACGACGACAACCGGAATCGTCCGCCGGAAGCTGGAAGAGGATTTCGGCGTCGATTTGACGGATAGAAAATTGTTTATTAGGGAACAGGTGGATATGTTTCTCCAGAGCCAGTTTCAGAATGCTGGGGACGAGGAACACGACCACGCTGATGATGATGGTGATCAGACGGCGCAGGATAAATCAGATGAAATGGTCAGCTGTGATGCGAAGGAGGAGGAGGAAGATGACGAGGAAGCGACTACCGGAAAATCTGCTGCTAAAAGAGGGTTAGTTGTTGTTTAGAAAGTTTTCTATGTCCATTTTCTGTTATTGTAGATAATTATTTTTGGAGAGGTTTTTCAGCTCATTTTGGACTTAAAAACGAAATTAATGCTCTTTATTTGGATGAATAATGTAGTCTTTGCTTTGAATTTCACTCGTATAAGCCCAACAATTAATTGCTTGTTGGTTCTATTTTACCATACTGCGGCTTTTATTTTACTAGTAATTGTTGCTCGAGTAATTGGATTCTGTGATAAAGTGTGAGCATGTATCCTTTTTATTTGCTTATTCATGTACATTTGGACCTCTTTGTTCAAGGTAAATAAAATAAGCAGATTGTAGCTTTGATATTGCTTTATGTACATGAAATGGAGATGGGGTTTTAGTTAAGTAGCATTAAAGAGAATCTGTTTGAATTTGAACAGGTCCCCAATTAATTCCATCAAATGTCAACAATTGCCGTGGAACTCACAGCTGCAAGCTTAACCACTTACTTATAGAGACAGTAGAGAAAGCAAACTTTTGTTTAATATCATTAAATTTTCAGTTATTGTCCGCATATAACCCTTCCATGCTTGCACTTTGCCCCTTTCCTTTCTTTTCCTGCTTAATTGCTGATCTTCTCCATCAATCATCACGCACCCAGTTCGAAATCCCGCAATGAAGCGGGGTCTGGGGAGGTCTGATCTTCTCCATCCATGGTCAATTACTGGAATAGAGCTGCTTTTGGGCTTTTTGCCTATTGCCGGACTTTGCTAAACTTTCCATTCTTGACAAAGCTTTGATTTTTTTCCACATTTTAAGGTTTTTCACTGCCTATTGTTTGGACCAATATCAATTATCAACACGGACTTTCAATTAATGAGATGCTTATTTAGGCTTGGTTGGTCTGGCAAAGTTCTTGTAGTCAATTTGACCTTAGTTTCTTCTTTGCGTTTTCATGACAAGTACCTTGGCACATTTCATTATCTTGCAATTTCCAAAATGAAGAAATCATTTCTCAAGATGCTCATGGTGTTATTACCGAGAAAAAAAGTTACTGCTGGTGATGCCACCGACATTGATTCCTTAACCAGTATGTTGCAACTCAAAATTAATGATTCCTTAACCCACCGATGTTGATTCCTTAATCAATATGTCGCAACTCAAAATTAATGATCAGTCAAAATTAATGAAGCTTTGAAAAGGTTAAAAAATTTTCTCACTTGCTAAAAAATTTAAGGAATATTGTTATGGAAATTGTTGTATTCTGTATCAGCATGCTAGTGGGCATGTATTGGAACAAACAAATAGCTGCTTTTTTCTCTATTGCTATAGTTTATCTATTTATTTCGTGTTCTTTCCTTCAAGTCAGGTCTGAGAAGCATAACAATGAAGGCAAGAAAAGAGGCGGTGGTTTTACCAAGCTATGTAGCCTTTCTCCTCAACTCCAGGGATTTCTTGGGGTGCCTGAATTAGCTAGGACAGAGGTACAGATGAAACTTTCTGGAGAGTTATCATTTGAGTTTGTTGTCAGTTGATATGATTTTGATTTTTGAGACTATATGTTTTTGTGGCTTCTCTGTTATCTTACTTTAGGTTGTCAAACAACTCTGGGCGCATATCAGAGAGCACAACTTACAAGACCCAAATAACAGACGAACTATAATATGTGATGAACAATTGCATTCCATTTTCAATGTCGACTCAATCAACATGTTTCAAATGAATAAAGCCCTATCAAAGCATATATGGCCCTTGGAATCGGATGACAGTACGCTACTATTTTCTTTCTTTTTCACGTTTTTGTTTTTCAATGAGTGACTTGTCTCGTCTTTGCACTTATGCAACTCCTTGGTAGAAACAAACTATGCCACCACTTGAATAGCAGGCTTCAATTTTATCTTCCTTCAAAGATCACGCCCAATACGACTCTACAAGTTCTTCTGTAGAAAAGATGAAACCTTTTCTCATGTGTCCCCTTAATTTTCCATGCAACAAAAAAAGATTATCTATCGCATTAGCCACACAAATTCTATTAATTTTCTTAGGTTGATTTTCATGTTTTTCATTGTTTATTTTTATCCCCATAACAGTTTACTTTTCCTCGTGGTGTAGTGATTCCAGTAAAGTCAGCACAGAAGGAAAAGCAGCAGAAGCATGAGAGAGAAGAAGGTAGCTCATTCAGATTTATTGAGCCTTTGTCCTTATTCGTTAAGTTTATCCTGTAAGAGTTGTTTTTGGTTCAGATCATTATTTTGCTTCTTGTCTTGATTCAAAACTTTTATCATGACTTGGGTATGATATCTCATGATATGTTTGACAAGAAGCTAGTTTTAGTCCACAGTAGCGTTTTCTTTTAACTTTTCAGGACAGAATATGAGATCAGAGATTTGCTTTCCCTTACACATAGGACCTCATTGGTCACATTCTATGAACTTCAAACATGCAAGTGAAATATTATGTACCCTTGGAATGAAACCCATGCAATAAGCAGCATGTTAGTAGTCAACTTTTCTTTTCAATGGCATGTAGCTCCATTGTTAAGTGATATATTAATTCTCGGAGCAGATGAACAAGACAGAAAAGAGAAGAGGCAGAAAGGAGGAAAATCAGGTTTACTTGCTCCTCTTCAACTTTCAGATGCTCTGGTGAAATTCCTTGGCACTGGAGAAAATGCATTATCACGAGCAGATGTTATCAAGAGGATGTGGGAGTACATAAAGCAAAACAATCTTCAGGTACGTAGTTATTTGGCATGTAGTTCTTATGTCAATGAGTCTTGAAGACGGCTCCTAGAAGAGTGAGGATACGCTTTTGGTTCCAGTCTCTCACCAGTAGCTGTTAAGTCAAACTCCAAATTACTTGGTTAACCTCAATGTTACATCTTATATATGATGTCATGACCCATGCCCTTGTCTTATTACTATTTATTGTTGCCTTTTGCTGTGATGTTGCTCAAATTATTCTCTGCTTATTTGAAGGATCCATCTGACAAGAGGAGAATCATATGTGATGAGAAGCTCAAAGAACTCTTTGATGTGGATTCCTTTCATGGCTTCACTGTCTCGAAACTTCTGTCTTCTCATTTCATAAAGACCTGATAGTACGTTTCTACATGTTTTGACTTAGGCTTAGGAAACTGGGGCTTTTGGCCTTCTGTCTACTGACTTTGCCGGCAAAAAGTGCTGTGAAGCTTCTGAACTCCTTTGACTGTCACTCTCTGTGCCCTGTTTTTGTCCTCTAATTCATACTCTTCTTTTCGGTATCCAAGAGCAGGGTAAATAGAAATCTTTTTTTTTTTTGGACTTTCGTCTAGGAATTATGACAATTTGATATCTTGTAGGAATTGTTTGTATGGAGTTTTGGTTTATCTTCATAGTTGCATATTTGTTGCCAAAGGTTTACGCTTCCTTTTCTTTCAGACTCTCTTTCTCTTACTTTCTTGCGTTATCCTCATTTGGGAGGATGGGTATGGCTGAAATTGTTGTATTAGGAGTTGGGTTGAATTTTGGAGAGAAGTAGGTTGGAAACACTACATACAAAGCCACTGGCTCATCCACAACCTACATTCAGGAAGACTTGATGCCAGTAGATCATGTTACTTGGAATGGAATTTTAAGTTGTGCCCCTAAATTCTTACAGCTGTCCCTGCACCAACTTACCCTAAGACGAGCCACGCGTAAACAACATTAGGCTTCTCTGCGCGAACTGCATTTGATGCCCTCCCTGTTTTGCTTGAACATGTTTTTCTTATACAGCTATTATCAGTTAGCCTCTTGATGTGTTTGTTATGTAGTCCTTGCACTCTAACATCAGTCTTGAATCAATTCTCATAGTCAAGAAAAAAGCTGAAGTTCTTAGGAATTTCATAAATTAACGCTCATTCTATGATTCATTCACACAGGTCGAATGCCCCAATCCTCGTGATACGTTGAACTCCTAAAAGGAGCTAGTTATTAATTAAATCCTATATTTGCCCGCTAGCAGCAGCAGCAGTCAATGTTTTAAATTGGACTGAATGGCTGATCTCACTAACGGGTCTCGTACGGATAATCTGTGCAATGAACTATGAAGTTTGTCCCAGCAGCATTCTGGGCTTCGCCTTGTCAAATATTGTAGAAGACATTCGTCCATACAAGATGTTTTGCCCCTTCTTGCTCTCGTACTGTATACACAATGTATGGGGGAGTGTGGGACCATGTTCAAATCAGTCCTGACACGACAAGGTTAAGATTCCATTCACCATGTTCGGTTGGCTATTCGGCTCTGGTAAGTAGGTTCTTGAGCATAATATCTTAAATTACAATTTATTACTTGGGAGCAAAAGGCAAAAGTCCGTTGTCGTCCAGCGGTTAGGATATCTGGCTTTCACCCAGGAGACCCGGGTTCGATTCCCGGCAACGGAAAAAAGGAGTTGTTTTGCATTGTACAACCAATGGGCTTTCACATTTCTCCGCGTTTTGATGCATAAAATCTATTTCGTTTCCAAAAGAAATTACATGTGAATGTCAAATTCAAGATTAGATTTGAATGGATGAGAAGAAAGTCCTGTTACAGCCAATCCAATCCAAAAGCAAATAATAAGCTGACTTTTTCACCCCAGAATATATTCCAGATAAAATAACAGCAACCCCAAAACCGGACAAGAATTGAAGATTCGTATAGGATAACAGCAATCTGAAATAGTTGAAGATGAGGACCAGACGCAGTGCAAACAAAAGGGTTGTCATTTTCCATTTCCATATTGAATGGGCATCTACCTGACTGTCCTCTCTCTTATCAATTTAATGTATCAATCCAAAAAATTCCTTATTTATTTCACATGTCTGAATCTGAAACCCCTTCAATCCTTTTTCCCACCACGTGTCAGTCTCTGGACAAAGAGAATCTTCAGAAGAAGGCCAAAATTTCTGTTCTCTTTTAGTTTATTCTCCAAGAAACTACAGGCCTTCAATGGAAGAATCTCAAAGCTCGTTCTTGCCACGTGTTGATGCTTGGTTGGAGTTGACGACACCCTTTTCCTTTTTCATTAATTGAATTGCTTCCTATTATTCTTATATAACGAGGATATTCCAATTTTGGAGATTGTAGACTAGTATAGTACCATTATCACTATATTCGTTTCGGTAAACAGTCAAATTAAGGTGCTCGTGCTTTCTTTGCCTAAAGAATCTTTCACATGCCTCGTTGCTTCATTGTCTTTGTTCATTATTCAGCTCACCACTATGTCTATATTTAGGCGATCTAGTGATTGACATCAAAGCTACTGGCATGAGGATATTATTAGTTACAGTTCTTCCGCTCAATGTTGTTGATTTGAGATGAAAATTTTATCTCATTCTTTTGAAATGGAGATAAAATTTAGAATAGTAATTCTAAAAACAACCACATTTACAAAATTTGGCAAGGGCATTCTAGTGCCTTGATCAGCAACCTTGGGCATTCCAACAAATAAGAAAGGCTCTATGCTTATTTCAACATTATGTTAATAGGATATCTTGGTCTTCGTCATAGTTATGGTAGAAAAACACTGAACTACTGTCCTTTATAGGAACCTTTTCGATTAAATTGAGGCATGGCACACTAACAGAGGAGAAAGGAAGTTGGATCTGACCTAACTCGATTAAGAACAATGAGACCGCCCACCTAGGATATGCTGGTTGGTAGGATCAAAGAGTCAAGTGACAAGTGTGAGGAGGCTAAGCAGTGTCTTCGTAAAAAAATAATGGTAAGAAAATAAAATATTTTATTATTTTATTCTACTGATAATTAATTAAGGATTTAATATATAAACTACAATCGTATGTAAAATTATCATCATGAAGAGGACATATATCTTTTTGAATGTTGTCCATCAATCACGTAAGTACATAATCTTTTACCCATTTAGATATAAATATAAGATAGTCAAACAAGAGAAAAAAATTGTCATAAAATATACACCGAATGAAAGAAAAGAAACTTCATAATGATATATAGTTTATGATATGAAGAAATTCAAGATGATAAAATTTTATTCTAATTTAGCTTGATTAATTACTAGTCAAAGAAAAAGAAATATAATTTGCCAACTAAAGTGATAAATATTGTATCTAATAATCCAAAGTGAGTACTTATCAGTATTAGATATTATTTTAGATAATCTTTTAAAATTATAAATAGTCCTTTAATTTGTATATAAAAGATAGTCCCCGTCTTAATGTCAAAATTAAAAAATATTTTAAAGTATGATTCAATATTTAAATGTATTAAAATTAATACAAAATATTTTATTTTTCTAAATATAATGTATTAACTATAAATATTTTTTGTTTAAAATTACTTAACCATAAAACATATATTTTCAATTTAATACTTCAACTTTTTCTAATATATATTTTTTGTTTAATATTTCAACATGTATATTTGTAAGACTAATGCAAGCCAAAAATTCATTGTATATTTGTAAATTGATGACAAAGAAGCTCTAGCTTCTCTCTTCCATAAAGTGCTCGTATACATGCCATGCTAACTCCTTTGATCCTTAAGGTCTTACTCTTTTTTCATAATCACTCCCTCCATTGTTCTTCCTATTGCTATAATTGTTTACCTATTTTCATTGCTTCAGTTTCCTACCCCTTCTAGCTCCTTCTTTACCTTGTAATTTGTTTCCAATCTACTTCTAACTTTTTACTTTACACTTCCATTTCTGGCAATGTTAAGAGAAATGCAACATTCCCGCCTGCGACATCCCACTACTATGAGGTATATATTAGAATATCTATGGACATTCAAGTACATATCCTATGATAATGGTATGTTAGAGCAAAATAAATCCAACTTACACATGGCATCAACTAATTTATTTAAAAGTTATCAAATTTTAAAAACTATTCATTGCATTCATTCACAAAAGCTTACACTATTTTCTATTAAACAAATATTTACAAAACCTCATACAGGTTCCAGCAAAAACTACAAAATAAAAGCTATAACTCTTCTAATGTTAGCTGAAAGACCTCTGAGCTATAACTTAGTCTAAAATGTTCCTCTAATCTAGAATAAGATTCTAAGTCTCCTGTCTCGTACCTGAAAAGCTACATTGTAATTTTTATGAGTTTTGCGAACTCAATGAGCGAACCATCATTGATAATTTCACCCAAATCATATACACAATTCACATATTTCACAAATATTCATTCCAAACATGTATGTCCAAATACTCACATTATCATGACATATCATGTAATCATTGCAAATCAAAACATAAATATACAAATACAGATTCATATGAGACTCCAGATTCGTTATTAGTGTTATGACCGAGTGCCTTTCACATACATATATAGATACTGGCCCATTGGGCTCAGTCAGAATAAAAAATTATGGAGCAAAGCTCTACGTGCAGAATTAGAAATTACGGAGCAAAGCTTTACATGCAAGCGATTTCATACTGGCTACTTCGGTCACAACGCTTTTATCTGAACATGTATTTTATGAAATGCATCAAATATTGAATATGTCATATATGACAGTCAAATATGATGCACAATCAGAACCTCATAATCATCAAACCTAAGTTTGGCATTTAACTTTCGTTGAGAATACAATTATCATTTAGAATTTTACAACAATTCAAAGCACTTCCAATGCATACCTAAATATTAAACTCCTCGAACTTAAAGTCCAAAAGTCATAACAAATTACAAACAGGTCATAATTGGAAGTCAAACAAATTCAATCAATCCTAGGAAAATCATCTTGGTTGACTCATAATATGCTCCAATATGCTATTGCCTAGATGGTCCAACAATGTTTAACTGACATCCAATGAGCTCCTCTTTATCATACATAACACATTTACAAATATCACACTCTTGCACAAATGTTTCACTATTCTTTTATATACATCAATGTATAGAAAGTATGCACAATGCATGTTCAATGACAATCCCGGGTATCTTATTGTGATCTTATCACCATGTCATGCAGATATCAAAACTCTCATTAATATCATTTGTTCTTATAATTTAGACCATAATAAAATAATATGAAATCAATTTCATAACCTAATTGATCACTTCCGATTTTTCTAACATGATAGCTTTCGGATCAACTTTGCATAATCATTCTAATAGGGTAAATGACAAAATTAGGTAACACTTCCTACTAGAAAGTTGTTCTTCAATGTCTTAAGTTTCTAATGACACCCAAATCATTCAAATCTAATTCATTAATCGGAAAGCTATACCTCAAACATTTTCAGACTATTCTTATTTTGAAATAGTATGCTATACTCAAATTTCATCTATAAATTGAATATCTTAGAGACTGAATTACAATTCGATTTTTTCAGATGATTTGTAGCCCTATGTCTCTCGTCTACTTCAAATTAAAGATCATCTCATTTTGATGTCTAGAGAAGAAGTTATGGTCAATAGAAACAGTAGTATTCAGTTTGCAATTTCTCTCGGGTGTTTAGACCAAAAATCAAGTCACGATTACTATTGGAGAGCATATACTACAAGGAAAATGTACATTAGCGACGGTATGTTACTGACGGACAGACTTTCGTGGGTAATTACCGACGAAAAATATGTAGACGTTGGTAATGTTGTGAGGCAAATATACATTTAACCATGGTAACATAATCGATCGCTAAAATCAAGCCCCAATGTTTACCGATCGACATTTCCGTCGGTAATGGTATCGGGAAAATCTTTTAAGTCATCGGATTTTCACCTTAACGTTAAGTTGTCCATTGAAATAACCAAAACGACGTTGTATAGGTTTGAAACCATACGATGTCGTTTTGGAAAGTTCTAGACATTGAGTTCATAAACAAAACGATGTCGTATGGTTGGTAAACCTATACGATGTCATTTTGTTGAAGGCTGTAATGTTTGAGGCTTGGACATATGACGTCGTTTCATTTACGCGAAACGACGTCGTATGGGTTATGAGTTAGAGGTTTAAGTAGACTTATGAATACCGTACCGTATTGGTCATTTGGGCCGGTACGTACTGTATCAGACGGAGACCGGTACCGATACGGGTAAAAACATAAAAATTCAAATTCTTCAGGGACTATTTTGCAAAAAACAAAAATTAAACCTAAAAAATCTCCCCCCCCCCCCCCCCGAGCT
>JAOSBK010000206.1:6679548-6714931 GCA_027568895.1 Erythroxylum shatona | reverse complement strand
TTCTTCTAGAAAAGAAGACCTGCATTTCTAGTTATTCAAAAATAGGCACAAACTACATGAAAGAATAGAGGTTTATTGGAAGTACTTAGAAAAGAAGAAAAATATGTTGTTATTTACCTTTTCCTCTAAAGATTCTACTATAAAAGTTGTGGAGGAGGGTCCTTTACGTATCTTGAACCAACTGTGAGTTCTTTAGCCATGAAGAAGAGGGATTTAGGTAAATTCTACCAAGCTATTCTTATATGGGTACATTTACACAATATTCCACTTGAATACTGGAGTAGTAATGGCCTTAGAATAATAGGTAGCTATCTTGGAATTCCTCTTTATATGGATGATAACACTGCAAAAAGAAAATGGTTATATATCCAACGCTATGTGTAAACATGGAGTCAATGTAAAATATGCTAAAAAGTATATCAGTCATGAGATTGGGAGCAATTGGTACCCTGTTTGAAGATAGTGTCTATAGTATATACCAATGGAAACTATCACTGAAATCTTAAGGAGAAAGATGGATACCTATGGTAGAAGAAATTATGAGGAGCTTATAGGATTGGATGAGCCTATAGATCATAAGTACACACTAAGAGAGTCAAATCAAGAGATTGTGTTATAGGAAAACTTAGTATTAGTGAGTAATGCATAGGTTGTAACTTCTATATCTCTAATTGGAAATATTCCAATGTTCACTCCTGATAAGAATGGGGAAAAGAATGAGGCTTTATAACAATTGAAATCTCCTATAAGGTTAACTTCTCCTATAAGGTTAACTGGAAGTGGATCCCTAGAAACCTCCTCTTTTGTAATTGGAAATGATACAAGAACACCTTTTGAGTATGTGGTTACAAGAAGAGCAAGTAGAAGTAGGAAAAGAAAGGCTCTAAATCAAATATATCTACTTAACATCTTAGTTTACATGAAATGTTAGAGGTATCAACTATCTAAGAAGTTTTTTGCTTTAAGAGATTTTGTTTATCACCATGTTTAATTGCTTTATTGGAAACTAAGGTTAAAGTGAAAAATATTTTGAATCTAAATAAATTGGGTATAAATTGGAAATTTGTTACTAATCATCAGAAGCATACTTTGGACAATAATCATTAGATTTAATCCCGACCTTGTTGAGGTTGATGTCTTGGAAGTGGAAATGCAGGTGATGCACTTGAGATGACACTTCAAACTAGAGGATGTGTATATTTTCTCCTCTGTTGTATATGGTCTAATTATACCTTCCAAAGGAAGGAGTTGTGGAATAGTTTGTTAGATTTATGGAATAGAGTGGTTGGTCCCTGGGTTATTAGTGAGGATTTTGACTCTACTCTCTTCAAGACTGAACATGAAGACCTAAAACCCTAAATTTCATTATAAAGAGACATTTTGAGAGGTGAAACAGGAGGCAATTAGTGGGAATTGAAGAGAAGACTCTTGGAGGTGATTCCAGATGTGGAGTTCATCTAGAAGGGACGATTTTGGACCAAAGAAGTGGAAAACACGAAGAAATCATAGAAAGATCTATTAAAATACAAGATCAAGCCTCTATATCACAAGAACAATCATTACAAGATAATCAGGGAGATTTAGACTTATGAACCCCATTACTTTCGATTCGTATTTCTGTTTATGTATGTTTGATTTCATATTGGATCATGTGTAACTAAACGTCCAATAGTATTTAGGTTAGATGAACCTTATGTAAATACTTTAATATGATTTGATTCTTTTATTAATGCAGTTGGTTGTTTGATATAATGTGATCTAATTACGAGTTTTATTTATGTTTTAATAACCAAGAATATTATATCACAATCTGATTTCATACGTAGAGATTGAGAAATCCTAGTGTGAATAAATATGTTGTAATTAAAAGGAGTTGATTGCAATCCTAAAGATAGGATAATATAAATCTTCTGGATTAGGTATTGAGAAATCCGAGTGTGAATAAATATGTCGTAATTAAAAGGAGTTGATTGCAATCCTAGAGATAGGATGATATAAATCTTCCAGATTAGGGTCAAACCTAATAGGGGGATTCATAAATCAGTAACACAATTCTATAAGATTTAACTTGAATAATTTGGTTAGAGACCCTAGGATTAGTTATTAGTAGACTCAATGTTAGCTATTAGCATGCCATAGGAGACTCCACAGTCTAATACATCAACAAAACAATTGCATGATAAAAGATCAATCTGTTAAGCATTTAAGGGGATTCAAACCTAAATACTAATTTTTGATAATGATAGTTTTTAAAGTGAATTCCACTATCTTTACATTCAGTATCGTTTCCTATTTCTTTCATTGTTTTAGTTTTTATTTTTTTTATTAAAAATATAAAATCAATCCATAGGCTAGATAATAGGGGAAGGGTAATTACTACTATTCATCATCTTCTTAGGATCTGTACTTGTTAGTACTAGCTATAGCTATGTCGTACACTTGTGGTTATTACAATATTAACCAACTCAAAATAAGTCAATCAAGTTTTTTTTGGCATCATTGTTAGGGACTTTGATATTAGGAAAGCCTGAATGCTATTACTTTAGTCATGTTCATTTTATTTTGTTTTATCTTGGTTTTTATTTTATTTTATTTTTGCTTTTGTATTTTTTTTTGTTTTTTTGTATATTTTGTATTGTTGGCTTGTTCATTTAATTGTCTTTTGAATTTCTCTACATTGACAATGTGTGATGGTTTATTTTAGGAATTGTTATTTAACTTCATAGCCATAAGTCACAATGGATGGATGAAGTAGACATTATTATTATGGGAGCTAGGATATGCCTTTGCAATATAAAACATCATTGTATTTTAAGGAGCCATTTTCTCACAAATTTTCAGTCAACCGACGTATATATGGGAGTAACCAAACATGTACAACCGACCTTAAGACCCATCATACGAGAATATGTATAATTAAGAGGGGAGCAACCCTTACATATATGAATGGAATGACCATGCTCCAACTAAATATGTATTACAAGAACAACGATACGAAAGTATTACAGATTGACTAATGGACTGCCTTGCCCAGAGAGAAGCTAGTCAATATGAATTCAATAAGAGACTTCCTTCACTTGCATATGATAAGTATAATCTGAGCTTCCAACCATCTCAGAGTGAAGAAGAAGTAATAGTTGATTTAATGAATAAACATACATTTCAAGAAGGTGAGAAGGTAACTGCTTCTTTGAAAGATATGATGACTGAGTTTATTCAAAAGTCAAACATGAGACATCCATAAATAGAAGCTCATATACAAAATATGGTAACTCAAATTGATTAGTTTGTAGAGATATTTTCTAACGAAAAATTAAGGAGTTTACCTAATCCTAATGAATTTGGGATGAGAATCACCCTTAATATTGAAGATGAGCTCTCAAAAGAAAAAGAGGCAGAGGAAGCAAGTATTATAGATAAATTAATGGAACTCTTAGTTGAAAGGAAAGTTGATCGGTGTGAATTCAAGAGTGAAGAAAAGGCAAGGGTTGGCTTTATGAATGGAGTGACATTCTAAGAAGAGCTTTGAAAAGAAGAAGAAATCTCTATTCAGGAAGAGAAAATAAAGAAATTTCAGGAAATAATTCAATAACATGAGCCATAAACCTCTGTCTAGGAAGAAGAAGCAGAGTGGATAGTGGTGGTTAAGGAAGAACTAGCGGAGGAATCAAGTAAGGAAACTATTGATGAAGTGTTGGTAGTAACTTTAAGTACAGAGGGTTCCCACTTCTTTAAAGAAAAAATGTTTGAGCTAGCTGATGATACAGTAAGTTTTGTTATTCTCGATGTTTTTAATAATTTTCTATTCAAAAGGGCATTAATAGCATCTAATGGTTTTATTAATCTAATCAATATGTCCTTATGATTATCTTGTAACAAGTGGCTTATTATAGGCTATAAAACTCTTATGCAAAGAAATAGGTGGAAGCAATCCACTGATTATTGATCCAGGATGACGTTAAATATGTATGATATGTCAAGTTACCAAAGTTAACGAAGCACTGCATAAGAGATAACCTATGAGTTAGTTTTAATTTTATTTCTGTTATGATAATATCTTGTTTTTGCTTTCATGATAGTATATGAATTTATTTTCTATTCTGTTATTTCTTTTAATTCTTTTTATCCCTTTCTTTTATAGATTGCAAGGATGTCAATCACATATTCGATGCATCCAAATCTAAAATTGTCATATTCAAGAAAGTACCAACTCAACCCTCTCACTCATTATACATGTTTACATTGTGTACATCGAGGACAATGTACAACTTTAAGTGTAAGGATGGGGTTTATTGAATTTTGAACTATTTTTTCAAGCTTATTATAATCTTGATTATCAATTCTATTAACTGATATTTTGAATTGGTTGAAATCTGCCCATAAATACTATATGTCTTTATTGAATACTGATTTGAATCACTATGCAAAAGGATAATGGCTAGAATAAAATTAGTTTTCCAAGTCATATTTTTCGTAATCATTAAAGCATTCAAGTTGAATAAAATAACATTATTTACACACATATACCCCAAATTTTTTGTTTTGTGAGCTTTTAAGCTGAAAGAGCACATTTTTCAAAATTTTTAAAATTTTTGTTATTCTTTCATATGTGTGATATTGTGTATAGTAGTATAATTCTAGAACTTGATTTATTATACAAATTGAGACCATATTTTTTAAATTAGAAGCGTTGATATGATGAAGACATTTAGATTTACCAATTTGTTTAAGCCTTTTTCTTTAAAAATTACCATACCCAAAAATTTACCTTTAGGAATAACCAATTTGAGCCTTAGCCTTTTTCATTGATTAAGCCCAAATTATTAACCTTAATTTATTATGTTTCTATGAAGATCCTTTTAGCATTTTGAATCTTGAAGGTTATTTGTTTTATTTTTTTTGAAAGTTAAAGAAATATTGTATTACCTTAGTAAAAGCTATTACAAAAATCCTTACAAAGAATCATATTATCTGCCAAAAATTAAAATAGCTATCCATTACATAAATTAACAACACTTAACTATAGTAGATAGCATTATAGCAATAAGTTAAGTTCTTGGCTAACTAAACTTTGTTTATCATTAGCGATAATGGCCGCTCAGACCCAATTCATAATTTGATCCATAAGTTGTTGATTACTTACTACTAAGCCCTTATAGATTCTCGTATTTGGTTCTCTCCAAATTGAGTAAATGACAATATGGAAAATAATTTTAATAATCATACCATTCCTCTGACTATGGTTCTTACACCTTATAATTAGATTCAAAGTCCTCACCCACTCAAAAGTGTATCTAGGCAGTTGTAGCATCAGCAAAATTTTGTTCCAAATTTCTATCCTATAGGTACATAAAAAAAAGAGATGGTTTCTACTCTCATTTAGCTATTTGCAAAGGACGCAAATGGGGTCAAAACTCCCAAACCATCTATCTTTTGTTCTTAATTGATTCTTTACCACTAACCAAGTGAAAACATCAACTTTGTGGTTTAAAACTTGTTTCCATGTGACATCAGCCTAGTGAATCTCTTCCAGATTATGAATCATTATCTTATGACATGATTTGTTGTTGAAAACTCTACTCAAATGGGAGTCTATATGATGTTGTCCTTCTTTTGTCCTATAGAAATGTTAGGTAGATAATTTGCATTATTTACTTGTTTGAGACTTGAAATTCTTAAAAGGTTTGTTAGTTCTTTAATTGTGGTACATGTTGAAACTGCTCGAAATTATTGTGAAAAAAAGGAAAGAAATAGTAAGAAACGAGAAGAAAAGAAATCAAGCAAAAAAAAGAAAGAAAAATAATTATATAGTACCATTAATTTTACATTGAAAGGGTCTATTTATACTTTTAAACAAGTCTTGAAATATATTGTTTAGTAAATTTCATTCAAATTAAATTGTTTTTATTTTCCCAATCATACCTTACCTAATCCCCGTTACAACTTATATAAAGACCTTTGGATTGCTCTTTCTATTTTGTACATAAGTGGTGAAGATGTGATTTTATTGCAAACGCATGGTAAGAGTTTTGCTATGCATTGATTGAGAGTTTTTATACTTTTCACCCTAAACACTTGAGTGCATTGAGTAAAATTGTGGTGGACATGTAAAGGTATATGCTTTTGATTTTAATGCAATTGTTGATGTGATTATTATTAATGTTTCTTAGGAAGTTAATTTTAGGACAAATTGACTCTAACTGTATGTTAATTTGATTCAATAGGATATCATCATGTATAATATGAATGGACAGATTGAGATTGATGATGGATTGATGGTGTAGATTTATAATTTTGATTATAGTTTGCTGAACAAGCAAAAGCTTAAATGTGGAGATATTTGATAGATGGATATTTGACGATATTTTTACACCCATATTTGATGTATTTTGCTTGATATTTTATACCTTTATCGTATATTTGGTACTTAATTTACTTTAAGTATATTTATAAAGTATAATTGCCTTCATAGACTTAAAGGAGAAGAATTTGGACGAAAACATAGCATAAATTGAAGATTTGATGCAAAGAAGGAATGTACGACTGTGCAACAGGCTATGCACCTCACTCAGGCCATGTATTTTCATCATTTCTGGGAATTTTTGGTTACATAAGGTCTTATGCACAGCCATGCATCAAAGATTGCATCTCCCAAAACCTTAAATTTCATGATAAAAAGATGCTTTCGAGGGCAGATAAGAGAGAAGCGGAAGAGTAGACATATGGATGTGATTCTAGAAATGGAACTCATTCTCTAGGTACGACTTAAGTCCAAAGAAATGGAAAACACGAAGAAATCACTGAAAGATCCATCAAAATACAAGATCAAGTCTTTACATTGCAAGAACATTTGATAGAAGAAAATCAAAGAGATTTATAATTATGAACCCATTGTTTTTTATTCATATTTATGTTTATGTATGTTTGTTTTGGTATTCGATCATGTGTAACTAAATGTCCAATTAGTATTTAGGTTAGATGAACCTTATGTTAATACTTTGATATGATTTGATTCTTTTATTAATACAATTGGTTGTTTGATATACTGTGATATGATTACGCATTTTATTTATGTTCTAATAACTCAAGAATATTAGATCATAATCTGATTTCATACGTAGAGATTGAGAAATCCTAGTATAAATAGATCTACTGTAATTAGAAAGAGTTGATTGTAAACTTAGAGATAGGATGACATAAATATTCTGAATTAGGGTCAAACCTAATAGAGGGACTTATAAATCGATAAGGCAATCATATAAGATTTAACTTAACTAATTTGGTTAGAGACACTAGGATTAGTTGTTAATAGACTTAAGGTTAACTATTAGCATACTATAGGAGTCTCCCCATTCCAATACATCGATAAAACAATTACATGATAAAAGATCAATCTGTTAAGGGTTTAAGGGGATTCAAACCTAGATACTAATTTTTGATAATTATAGTTTTGTAAGTGAATTCCACTGTCTTTGAATTCATTATAGTTTCCTATTTCTTTAATTGTTTTAATTTTAATTTTAATTTTTATTAAAAATATAAAATCAATTTGTACTTTAGAAAATAGAAGAAGGGTAATTACTAATATTCTTCATCTTCTTAGGATCGACTTATACTTGTCGGTACTAGCTACAACTACGTTGTGCACTTGAGGTTATTACAATATTGACTAGCTCAAAATAAGTCAATCAGGTACATTGGGGACAATGTACAATTTTAAGTATGGGGAAAGGTTTAAATGAATATTAATTCATTAAGTTTATTATAATCTTGATTAGTAAATTTTATTAATTGATAATCTAAATTGGTTAAAATTTGCCCATTAATACTATATTTCATTGTTGAATTTTGATTGAATTGATATACAAAAGGATGAAAGCTAAAATAAAATTGCTTCTGTAAGTCATATTTTTTATAATCATTGAAATATTGAAGTTGAATGATATTTCATATTATTTACACACATATATACCCATCTTTTTGTGAGCTTTTGAGCCTAAGAGAAAATTTTCAAATTATTCTTTCATGTGTGTGTTATCATTTGTAGTAGAATAATTCTAGAACTAGCTTTAATTATGCATATTGAGACAATATTTGATAAATTAGAACCATTGACATGATGAAGGCATTTAGATTCAACAACTTGTTTAAGCCTTTTTCTTTGAAAATTATCATACCCTTAAATTTATCTTTAGGAATAACCAACTTGAGCCTTAGCCTTTTTCATTGATTAAACCCACTTTTTAACCTTTATTTTTTGAAGACCTTTTTATTGTTTTGAACCTTGAAGGTTATATACATTATTTACTTTTTAATAGTTGAAATTTTTGAAAGGTCCAATATTTCTTGAATTGCGGTACTAAATGTTTGGTTTGAGTGATAAAAAAGGGCAAAATCGTGAATAAGTTTATGGTACCAATAGAGTTGCAATGAAAGGACCTATACGTATTTTCAAACAAGTTATGAAATATATTATGTAGAAAATTTCCTTCAATTAACCCTTGTTATTATCCCAATCATACTGTTCCTAAGCCCTATTACAACTTGTATAAAGGCCTTTGGATTTTTGTTTCTAGTTTACACATAAGTGATGGAGATGTGATTTTATTATAAGCCTACGGTAAGAATTCTATTATATATTGATTGAGAGTCTTGATATTTTTCACCCTAAATACTTGATATTGAGTGACATCATTGTGAGAGTGTAAAAATTAATGCTTTTGACTTCAAAGAGATTATGACATGACTTCAAATTCTTAGAAGATTTCCTTTAATAAAAGAAGAAACTTAATGAAGTATTAATAGTTTCTTTGAGTAGGGAGATCCCAACCAATTTAGAGAATAAGCTACCTTAGAATATAAAAGATTTAGGGAGTTTTATTATCTCTTAAAATGTTAGTAGCTTGTCAATTTATAAGGCATTAGAAAATTTAGGAGCTAAAATTAATCTGATGTTGATAGATGCATATTTGACTATATTTTTATACCCATATATGATGTATTTTGCTTCATATTTTATACTTTTATTATACATTTGGTATTTAATTCCTTCCAAGTGTGTTTATAGAGTATAATTGCATTCACAGACTTAAAAAAGAAGTGTTCGTATAAAAACACGACATAAATTGAAGATTTGATCCACAAAAGGGATGCATATTCGTACATCTGCCTAGGCTATATAAATTAACGATTTACAAAGAATTTGGTTATGCATGGTTTGATGCACTGTCATGCACTAGACCGTGCATTGACCCAAACTTTAGAATTTAATATAAAAGATTATTTCGGAGCTAATTAGAGGAGAAAACAAATAGAGACTTTATGAAACTATCATAAGAGGCTCAAGAGGCAATTTTAACCCAGAGGAGCAGAAAACACAAGAATTCATTGAAAGATCCTTTAGAATATAAGATCAACCCTCTACATCGCAACAAGACTTGATAGAAGACTGTAACATCCCACTACCATAAGGTATATACCCGAACATCCATAGACCTTTAAGTACATATCCTATGATAATGGTATGTTAGAGCAAAACAAATCCAATTTACACATGGCATCAATTAACTTATTTAAAAGTCATCAAATTTTAAAAACCATTCATTGCATTCATTCACAAAAGCTTACACTATTTTCCCTTAAAAAAATATTTACAAAACCTCATATAGTTTCCAGCAAAAACGACAAAATAAAAGCTATAACTCTTTTGATGTCAGCTGACATACCTCTAAGCCATAAATTAGTCCAAAATGTTCATCTAATCTAGAAAAAGATACTAAGTCTCTTGTCTCATACCTGAAAAACCACGTTGCAATTTTTATGAGTATTGTGAACTCAATGAGCAAACCATCATTGATGATTTCACCTAGATCATATACACAATTCACATATTTCATAAATATTCATTCCGAACATGTATGTCCAAATACTCACATTATCATGGCAGATCATGTAATCATTGTGAATCAGAACATATATATACAAATATAGATGCATATGAGACTCCAGATTAGTTATTATTGTTATGACCGAGTGCCTTTTAAATACATATACAAATACTGACCCATTGGGCTTAGTCAGAATAGAATCACGGAGCCTAGCTCTATATGTAGAATCATAACTTATGAAGCAAAGCTCTATGTACAAGCAGTTTGATACTAGCTACTCTGATCACAACACCTTTATCTAAGCATGCATTTTATGAAATGCATCAAATACCAAATATGCCATATATGACAGTCACATATGATGGACAGTCAAAACCTCATAATCATCGGACCTAAGTCCGGCATTCAACTTTTGTTGAGAATACAAATATCATTCAGAATTTCACAACAATTCAGAGCACTTCCAATACATACCCAAATATTAAACTCCTCGGACTTAAAGTCTAAAATTCATAACAAATCACAAACAATTCATAATTGGAAGTCAAACAAATTCAATCAATCCTAGGAAAATCATCTAGGTTGACTCATAGTACACTCCAATATGCTATTGCCTAGACGGTCCAGCAATGTCTAACTGGCATCCAATGGGATCCTCTTTATCATGCAAAACACATTAATAAATATCACACTCTTGCACAAATGTATAAGTATTCTTTTATGCACATCAATGTATAGAAAATATACACAATGCATGTTTAATTACAATCCCAAGTATCTTATTGTGATCTTGTCACCATATCATTCAAATATCAATACCCTCATTAATACCATTTGTACTTATAATCTAGACCATAATAAAACAATATGAAATCAATTTCATAACCTAATTGACCACTTCAGATTTTTCTAACATCATACTTTCGGATCAACATTTCATAATCATTTTGATAGGGTAAATGACAAAATTAGGTAACACTTACTTCTAGAAAGTTGTTCTTTAATGTCTTAAGTTTCTAATGACACCTAAATCATTCAATTTGATTCAATAATCAGAAAGATATACCTCAAGCATTTTCGGACTGTTCTTATTTTGAAATAGTATGCTATACTCAATTTCCATCCATAAATTGAACATCTTAGAGACTGAATTATAATTCGACTGCTTCAGATGATTTGTAGCCCTATGTCTCCAATTTAGTCCAAATTAAATATCATCTCATTTTGATTTCTAGAGAAGAAATTATGGTGCAAAGAAATATGACTATTCAGTTTGCAATTTCTCTCGGGTGTTCAGACCAAAAATCAAGTCACGGTTACAATTGGATAGCATAGTAACTTGATGTGACAAATAAAAATTAGTCTAGTAATTAAACTCACAGGGGTGAAGGAGAAAAGTCACTGGCATGTGTGACTCATAGTTGTGAGGAACAAAAGTCACGGGTGTGACAGATAAGGACAAAAATGTTGTGAACACATTTTGTCAGACCCGTCCCACATTTTTTACTCTATCTATCTCAACTGATTTTGGATTGCTATGATTTTTGGTGGAGAGCAATGTGTTATGAGTCCAATGGTTCAAGTCTCATGTCATTTGGACATCGGGTGAAGAAGTTATAACAAAAGATTGATCGCAACTTTCATCGATCCAACGAAGTCACCGTCATGCAAAAGCATCATCACGACTTTGCTATTTTTGAGAAATCACCGTTGTGCTGAAGCATGATTGTGCTTTTCTCTTTTCTTCTTCACCGAATTTCCTTTCTTCTTTTCCTTCCATTTTCATTTTTATTTCTAGACTTACTCATTCCTAATTCATCTATATTGCATTTCTAACTCCAACTACAAGCTCTACACAATCAGATTCAAGTTTACCACTAAAACACCAAGAATCCAAAACTTCATATTCACTCCCTCTCTCTATTGTAAATTTTCCAAAAGTTAATTCTCACATCAATTAACTCAAATAACACTAAAAGAAATTCTTCGAACTCATTTTTAGCTCATTGACACACGCACAATTCAAAAATCCAAAATTCACACTTAAACATCAAAATCTAATTCTCACACATGCAATTTTCAATTTTCTGCATTTTATTTATCTATCTTACTTTTATCTAAAGAATTTTTCCACCTTTCAATATGTCACAACCTTACTCAATTTTCATTTTTTATCATCAAACTTATTTAAATTCATTTCAACCGATACTCAACAGATCCATGCATGTACAGTGACAACAACCCATTTTCGGTTTTCTCTAAACCAGAACATAGTATATTCATCAATTTTCCAGCCCTCTTCCATAACTTATTCCAAGCTAAAATAGTTCCTATTTCATATTTCTATATCACAAATCTTTCATCTGATTCATTCATCACCGAAACCACACTTCTCAAACCACTCAAGAATAAATTCATGTACAAAATCAACAACAGTAAAACATCATCAAAGTCACTTACTTGATTCAGCAAATAGTTCCAACAATGAGGGTGAATCAAATGTACATAATGTTGGATAAGCAGGATAGTGTTTTGGATGGTGTTTTCGGTGTAGAAACAAACAACATAGGAATGAGAGAGTTGTAGAAATGGTTTTGCTTAACACTGAACTACGTGGATATTTTGCATATATCACCTCGGTCACTTAAACACGTCTATCACTTATCTCCACACATACAAGCCATTCGTCATATACATATGTTGCCACGTGTCACATTATAATTGGCCAAAATTCCGAAATACCCTAACATACTAAAATTGCCAAATCACATTTTAATTGCATTTAATAACTCAATTATACCCGAAAAATGTCAATGAATTTATGTACAATCATATGAATGTGCAATAATGTGCATGTCATGTTTAGCTTAGCATGACGTGCATTTTCCTAATTTCTCAATACTTTCTCTTAATTCACAATTCTAGCCTTAACATGGGCGATGGGACATTACACCACCTCTCCTTGACCATCATCCCACCCAATTTCTTTCTAACAACTACAAAAATTCCATGATTTCCTTCACTTTTATTGATATAATAAACTCCCGGGACAACACTCTAACTGAAAATCAACCTATAGTCATCAGGAAAACTTGGCTCCATGTGGTAAAAGACTCTAGTCTTCAGTCCAAACTCAGAGATTGCCCCTTAAGTAAGACCTTTGACATCCAAGTCGTAGCTCTTCCTATTGACACGCTCAAAGTTGGTGCAAAAAGGTAGAATGTGACCCGTATATGCTATTTCTTAGATAAGGAGGTCTCCTTTCCGATAATGAAGTCTGATGCTCATAATAATTGGAAAAAAACTTGAACTCAAAGACATACTTATTAATAATAAGGATATTTTCTTCTTTAGATTTGCTAGCAGCTCTTTAACAAGAAAACTACTAGAGTTAGGGCCCTTTCATGTTTAAAACAAGCTAATCTTGTTCCAGAATTGGTGACCATGTCCCAATATTAAAGACATCAAACACTCTAATGTACCAATCTAGATGTGTGTGCATGGTTTCATACTTGAATACTGAACAATGCTAAACTTGAACCACATTACCACAAGAAGGGTTTTTTAATTTGGCTTCTTACAAGAATTGCTAGAAGGTGGCAATATAGTTACATGGATACCTCATATGGTTGATTTATCAAATCTAAACATCTTAGCTAACCTAGATCCCATTGAGAAGGAAGCCTCTTAGCAACTCTAGTCATTGGTCTTACATAATTAAACATAGTAACTTCAAGTCTTAATGTAGCTAATAAGGTTGAGGTCTCTGATTCAAATACGTCAACAATTATCCTTTAGTTGGAATTAGCTAGTCTAAAAGGTCTTGATAACATGAAAGACTCTCCAAGTGGAAAGTATACTTGTCCCACCATATTCTTGAAAGAAGAATAGGAGTTTAAATATGTAAGTAGGTGAAGATCTAATAGGAAGAAGAAATCTTCTTCTTTTGATCTAAACACATTACAGTCATAGCTTGAAGTTAGGGGATTGAATTCTTCCTTTAAAAAGCTTATGTTTAAAGACTTTATTTTGGAAAATAAGCTTTCTATATTAGGCATTTTGGAATCTATAATCAAATGTGAAATTTGCAATATTCTCAATTTGCTAATTTATTAAAAGCTAGTCGCCAATTATAATGCTCATCCCAATGGAAGAATCCTAGTTCTACTCATTGAAGATAAGCTTCAAATCCTTGACTCCCTAGTGATGGATCAAATAGTTCATCTCAAAGTTTTTTACAAGGAGTTGATCTGACTATGAGCAAATCCCTTATTTATACATTCAAGTAATCTTTCCAAAGAACTAACCTATGGAAAGAACTTAGGGAGATTACTACAAGCATGATAGGTTTATGGCTTTTGTTGGGGTATTTCAGTGCAACCATTTATTTGGAAGGAGCTGAAGGCAATAAGTCTACTAGAACATTAGTTGAAGATTTAAGTAATTGTCTTAATGACTTGCCTTTTAGGGGTAACTCTTTTTACATAGAGTAATAAAAAAAAGAAAAATGCCTTCCTCCAGAAAAAAAACTAGATTGAGGAGTCATCAGCTTAGAGTGGTGTTAGGCCTTACCCCATACTAAAGCCATTTTTCCTAATACAAGTTTCTTAGACCATTCTCCCATTTGAGTGTGGTTTGCTAACACCAAAACTCATAGCAAAATTCCTTTCATATTTAACAACTTTTTCGCTGGTCTTGTATGTTTCAGTAAAGCAATTATGAAGGTAATAGTGGTAACTTTGTAGGGACCAAATAGTTTATCTTCACTAAAAAGATAAGCAAAGCAAGGGAGGAGCTCAAAGCATTTTATAGAAAAAAATGCTGGTAACACTTATCATCTATTGCTTATTGCTAAAGTCAAGGACGGATTTAGAAATTTGTTTAAGTGGGGGTAAAATAATAATAAAATTATTTTATGGGATCAAAACTTAAAATAATAATATCTTTATATGAAAATTTTTTGAGACAGTAGGGGCAAGTGGGGGAATCTATCCTTGGCTAAAGCTACATTAGAAAAGCTTAGTCTAAGCTTTACAAGGACCCTCACTCCTCAACTCTTCAAGATAGAGAGAGGCAAGTAATGTATAACTTTATTTAAGCTATTAACTTTGACTTCTCTCTGATGAGACAAAGGTCAAGGATTATTTGACTAAAAGAAGGTGACAGAAACTCTACTTTTTTTTCCACAAAGCAATGATCCCCAGATTACCTAAAAATGGAATTTCATCAATCTAAAACTCAATATCAATCTTAACAACTCAAAACTAACTTCTTAAGGAAGTTGTGGAGCACTTTTCCAATCACGTGGGATCCCCATCTATTACTTGCTTTTCTCTATGACTAATTGAAGAAATTATTCATTATCAAATTACATCTTAAGAAACTGATCTCCTTTTTAAACTAATGTCAGTCCAAGAAATTATAAATGCATTAAAAATCTTTAAAGCACTAGGGCCTAATAGGCTAAATGCAAACTTCTTTATTAAAACTTGGACTATTACTAATAATCTAATTATGGATGCAACTTTAGAATTCTTCAAGAAAAGGAGATTGCTTAAGGAAGTTAATCGCTCCTTTAAAGGCAGGGAGTAAAAAACTAGGAATGATTACCACCCTATAGCATATTGCAATTCTATCTACAAAGTGATCTCCAAAGTAATAGCTGATAAAATGAATTATATTCCTCAAGCTCACATCGGTCATACTTAAGGAGCTTACATTCTAGGCAAATAAATTGGAGATGCCTCTACATCAAGGATGATAGCTTTTGGAACTTCAGAATTCCCACAATTCTCACTAATGCCTCCTCAACTATGAAGTTCATTGGTAAAGCTAGATACAATATAAGGAGTCAATGCTTTAGCTAGGTTGGCAATAGTGAGAATACTATATTTTGGTTTGATACTTAGACTCCATATGGACCTCTTGTTTAGATTAGAGTGCTAGATCCTTGAAAAGTTTGGTTCATCATAATGCTAATATGGCTAAGGCTTTGTCATTGATTAACTCTAACTCAAAATCCCTTCCTATATTAGGTGTAATCTTGTTTTTAATTAACTTTAGAATTTAGAGGAATAGTGAAGACAATTCTAAAAACTATCCACAATTCATATAGAACCTTATATAAAGAAGCTATTATGCAAGTATCCTAGAATATAGTGGATAGTGGTCTAGAACAAGGATTACTTCCCTAAAGTTACATATACCTTATTGCTGGCAATTCAACATAAGCTTCTCACTTTAGATAGGCTAGGTAAATTTTTTTACTTCCCAAAATAGTGCATTCTTTGCAAGATGAAGTTGGAAACACATAAACACTTGCTGTTTTAACATAAATATACCAAGAGAGCATGGAGGAAATTACTGACACTATGCAAGTTAGAGAATCTCGCTAATAATAGGAATGATACAATAGAATGAAGTTTGAAGCTCACAAACAAGACTAAAGATGACTATATGTGTTTTACATCTCATTATCTTATCTTGTATAGGGGTTTGGGAAACAAAAGAGTATTTTCCAAGTTTAGCTTAAAGATGAAGAATTCTTTAGGTCCCTAAGTGACAAATTTAGAATACACTTTAGCTTATTCATGCTTAAGCACATAATTAGATCAAATATCATCTTCAATTACAGGATAACATAGGTCAACTTCTCTGGTTATTTGGGAAAGCTTTTCAAAAGCTTCGGTCTCGATAGTTACAATATGTAAATATGTTCTAGCTCAGTTCTTTGAGACTATTTTAATCAATATCAATCAAAGAAATATTAAAATATCTTTTACTTTATAGAATATATTCGATAAATTGAAATATTAAAAAATATTGAATTAATTTTATAAATTAAAAAATAAAAGGTTATTTTTTTTAAAAAAAATATTATGTCTAAAATAAAATATTTTGATATATTAAGCATATTAAATATATTTATTGAGCCAATAATATAAAATATTTTTATAATTATATAAAAATGATTTTGTAAACAGTAGTGAATATTAACAAATACCCAACCAAAACTGAGACCGTGAAATGCTCTCCAAGTAGAGTACCAACGCCAAGACTGAGAGTTTAAAAATCATTTAAGTTTGAAATTAAAAGTAAATTACTTTGTTTTGAAACATTAAGGTGAACCCAAAATCAATTTTCCCTTTCACGTTAATTTCAATTGTGATCCACCGGTAGGAATTTATTCTAACAACATATTTTGAGCTGTTCCAGCTTAGAACCCATTAGTGAAAAAAGTTGCAAGTATACACGAAAGCAAAGAGAAGAAATGACCTTTTCAACACCATACACTTGCCTGCCGTCTTCTAAAGCACACGCGGAAAGCCTTTTACAATTTTAGGATTGAATTTCTTACCAATTACGACAAAACACAAGTAAATGCTGTGTCATTGGAAAGATGGTCCTCTTCTCGAGTGGAACTGAGTGGACTCAAATATGCGACGACTCGTATGTAATTAAACGAATCTTCGCGTCCTGAATCTGGGATTTTTCCCTCTCCTCTATATATACAGATTTATATCTCTCCTTCCTCTGTTCATTTACGTTACCGTGTTTCTCTGGTCAATGTTAGAGACCAAGGGAAAAGCTTTTTGTTGTCAAAGACAAGATTTTTACTGAAGAAAAAATGGAGCTGTGCTTGGATTTGAGCTTGTCTTATACTCCAAAAACAATCACCGATTTTCTTTGTGACTTTTCGAGGATTAAAGATGGTTCCCAGAAGTTGTCAAAGCTTGATAATTACTTGAAGAGATTAGAATAAGAGCTGAGAAAGATCGATGCTTTTAAACGTGAACTCCCTCTTAGCATGCTTCTCTTGAATGATGGTTCGAGTCTTTTCCTCTTTCTTATTTGGCTGATTAATGAGCTTCTGAAGATGGGGGTTTTATCTTTTTTTTTTTTTTTATCTTTCTTTTGTAGCTATTGAGAGATTGAAGGGTGAGGCAATGCGGTGCAAGGAATCGAATGATCGAGTAGTGAATGAGAAGCCTGAAGGTTTGGAAATGAATTGTGATGAAGATGAGAAGGTTAAGTTAGAGGATGATATAAAAAACAAAAGGATGTGGATGAGCTCGGTGCAGCTTTGGAGCAGCAATCATATTAACTTTGATTCTCAGAAACAAGACGAAAAGTCTGAATCAAAAAAGGTAATTAAATTCGTGAAAAGATGAAGAATATTTCAATTTTTCCTGGGATTTACGAGATTGAACTTTTGGGTTCTTTTGTATATTGTGTCGGCATAAGAGTGATGAAGACGATGATCAGTCAACTTGCGAGAACCCAATTCAGTTCTGTAACTACAGAAGTACAGGGTTTCTGCCATTTAAGGCTGTTCCTGAATTTGATGGAGCTGGTAAGAAGGAAGAGAAGGAGGTTATTTCACAAGTTACTGGACTCTCTCCGATGGCTCCAGTCTCTAAACTTGGTTCCTGCAATTGGATATCAACGGGCAATTCCAATAAGCAAATGAGAATTCAAACTACAATTCATCAACATCAGGGTAACAAGAAACAAAGGAGGTGCTGGTCACCGGAGCTTCACCATCGATTTATTGATGCTCTTGAACGACTTAGAGGACCTCAAGGTTAGTAATTAAGGCCATGGAAAGCATTTTTTTCTCCAAGTTTCTTTATTCTTGAAGCATATATGTTTTAAATGATATACTTGGGAATCTGAAACCTGCGAAGAGTATAGGGGATATTGTTACTTTAAAGCGTTGTTCTTGTGTGTGTTCTGACAACCAAAACGTGCTTAATGACTTGGATCCCAAACAACTTTCAAGGACCTAAATTAGTGTTTTTTTGCAGTGGCCACGCCTAAACAGATTAGGGAGCTTATGAAAGTGGATGGCCTCACCAATGATGAGGTTAAAAGCCATTTGCAAGTGAGTTATTCACCTCCAACCAGCCTCTGCTGCTGAGTATCACCCTATAATGGAGAACTAACTATAATATTTTGTGTGAGCAGAAATACAGGCTTCATATCCGCAAGCATCCGGGTCCAACGGCTCCATCTAATGGCTTATGGAAGGCATCAGACCGTTCAAACCCGAGCACTTCTGAGTCTGTTTCTCCACAAGGACCTCTTCTCGGAACTGAGTCTGCCAAATACACCTCTAGTGAGGATGCTGAAGAAGATGAGAAATCAGAGAGTCACAGTTGGAACATTAGGCTTCACAAGCAACCAGAAACCCATACATCGGGACAGTCTGATCCTGGTCCCCATTAATTTTGCAGATGCAGATATGCATGGGGAATTTGGATTGTAGACATGTAGCATTACAATAAAAAAAGATGACAATTACAGGAATTCATATTGACTTGCGTTTCTTTAACCTTGGGGCAATACAAGAAAGTTGCTATGAGATATTTGCCAGTCTCACGGAGAAGTTTGAGTTGTCTTCATGGAAAAGTCTCATCCAGCTTCATTTTGTCCTCCCGTTTGTGCGCTGTGGTTTACCTGTTATAGTCAATGCACATTTCTGAATTCTAGGTAGTTGATTGACAAAAGATGACATCACATACATGATTTTCCAACAGTACTTTCAAGATGTTTGCAGTTTTATTTGCAATATCTGTTGAGTTCTGATAATTCAGAAGGGTATTTGTTCATCTGCTGTCAGTTCCAACTAAATTATTGCTTAGTCTTGCTGATAAAATCAATGTGCTTCCCATCCCAACTGTCAATTTCAAAGGTTACCACATGGAAACATGCTATATACTTAATGTGTTCTTGTTCTTGGTTCTTGGTTCTTGGTAATACGTTACTAGTTTAACAGTAATCTATATTTCTGAAATGATGTAGCTTAGGCGGTGTTAAGTTTCAAAATCCTGACATTAGCAAGTTCTGTCCAAAATGCCTATCCCGTCCTGTCCACCTGATCTCAAACCCTTGTGCAAATTTTACACCAGTTGTACCGTATGCTCAGACCAAAATGAGCCAATAATACAAAGTAGTGTTAGCCTTGAGTCTTTTGTATCATTTCCTCGTGTGTAAAACGTGTGTGCAACTACAACTTGGTGTTAATGTCACGGTTGTACGTTTCAGGAAATATTTATCAATCCTCAGGAGAAGATATGATGAGCCCACCCCGACATTTTGGCTTTATAACACTAAATTGACTCGACACAATACCAAGCACTTAACTTTTCCAAGTTGATGAAACTGCTAATTATAAAATTATTATTCCTTGATGTCAAAGGTAGCATTAGACAAATGACACGTGCGCTTTTGTTGCCTCCAATATCGAGCAGACCTTGTCTCCTCTTTTTGTGTGGGCACCATCAGTGGTGGTAGGATCTCCTTAGGCCTATACCACGTTTTGTCGATTGAAATTACTAGAACATAGCAAGAGGAATTGGAGGCCTATCATTCTATGCTGATAAATCTAAATAAAACTCATGCTTATGTTCTTGTTGTGCTTTCATATACATGGGTATTGAAACTTTGCTACAGAAATTGATGAGTGTGGCCAACAATAAAAACAAGAGGAGGAAGGAATAATGTGACTGTAGCAAACATGTGGGGGCCCCATTGCCATTAGTCACGTAAATCCAAACTTGTGGATGAATGTAATTAATACGCTCACCCAAAAACATACAAACCATACCGAAAGAAGATGTAAGACTTTTTTTTTTTTTTTTGGGTAGAGACTGCTGCTACAGATAACTATTTTGATTCTATTTGGGTTTTAGCGACCCAAAACAGTTTGCATCGAGCTGTTATTTGAAATGTCAAATGTCCCAAACCGACATATCTGACTGTCATCAACGACTCTTCAGCCTCCAATGATGCATTCATCTTTCTCAATTACTTTGAAACATTGCTTACCGACTACAATTAAAAACATAAACGTTAACCTTATTCCTATATGGTACAATCACGGTGACTGCCCCAATTGCGCTTGTATAGTTTGCAATGATACGGGGAAACCAATAACATTTAACATCGTATTTATGTGATTCTGATTTTTTTTGTTTTTGTAAATTTTCTTATTGTTATACTTTGCCTTTTGTAGATTTGGGTTTTTCATCATTTTTATAGCGAATTGTACAAATTTAGCTTTTTTGCAATGAGATGATAAGTTATAATTTTCTTTTATCTTTTATCTCTTTATAATATTAGAGCTAATTCTTAGAATTTGTCAAACTTTTTTTCTTTCTAGTTTTCTCCTTGCATAACCTTCTTACTCAGGAATGAGATTAGTAAAATTCAATATTAATATGAATAAGATAAAGAAATTCTATTAAAATAAGTTTGAATTAAAAATAGGAATACAAAAACATAAAAAGTGATATGAATAGTCACACTTTCAAAAAAGAAAGGATTAGGGGTAATAAGAATCTAAGATTGTCGACTACTAGCAAGATGGATAAAATCACAAGTTTCTTGAAAAACCTAAATAAGATTTACTCTAAAAAGATTGAAGAAACTATCTTAAAACTTTTTGATTGCTTAATAATAATGATGAACTGTATATTATAACAATAAGAAACTTGTTATAGACATAAAACTCTAAGAATTAGAGTCTTAAAAGGAAATAACACTCTAAAATAACAAAACTATAAACAACTAAACTACACGACTAATGCTTATCTAGCTTTATAGTTGACGTTGGATACATTTTGAAATTTTAAGGGTTTGTAAAGACTAGTTTGGCATTGGTCTCACTACATTCAATGACAATTTACTTCTTAAACTTATTTTAGAGGCAAACACAACCAACATTTTATCCTATTTTGGAATCTAATACGATACTTTGAAAGTGATGTATTATCTATTCTGTAGTGTTCTCCAATCCCTTATAAATTTTGATACTTAATTTGGATGTTTTTCAACTTGTCCAAGCTCATCTTCATATCTTCTTGGATTAAAAGCTTATGTAACTTAAGTAGATGCTCAATTCATGTCATTTTTCCTCTAATTAAAAGGATTTGTCATCAAATCAACTTCTTCACAAACTTGCTTTAGTGATAACGGATCAAGGTTGATTAGTTTGTTAGTCACAGTAAAGAAGTAGTGATTCTTATATCTATCATGCATAGCTCTCTCATCAAATTATTAAGGATATCCTAAAAGAATATGACCAGCTTATATAGGAACCATATCACATTACACCACATCCTTCTACCTCGTAATTGAGAAAGAAACTTGTTGAACCAAGCAAGGTTCCAATTGATGTTTTGATGATAACGACACATAATTATTATTAATGTGTTTATTTTGATGTAAAGCAACATTAGAATAAAATGAAGCTATAAACTCAAGAAGATAGTGTATAAAGTTGATAAAAGAGAAATTGATGATTGCAATAGATGAAATGAAGATCAAAACAAGAAAAAAAAAGAAGATCAAGGCTCATCAAGGTCATTTAACATTTATTATTATTATTTTATTTTGATGATCCAAAAGGCCCACCATGCATAACCATTTCATCTTACTTTATTACATGAACCTTCACATTCATCAAGACACATTAATGTTTTTGATTTTATTATAAAGACCTCTTGATCTTTCAAATAATCTTTAGATATATTTTATGAAGTGTATTAATCATATTTGGATTAAACAAATTGATTTTAATCATTTGAAGTTATTAAAATCATTTTTTAGTGATTGGTCGACCAATATAGGCTATTAGTGGGCCAATATAGGTTAAAGTTATTAAATTTGAAGTATTGAGAGTTTTCTATAACATTATTTGATGTATTGGTTGACCAATCTATTATATTGGTTAGAAAAATTGTTGAATTTTGTTAACACCCAATTCACCCCCATTGGAAGCCATAAAGGACTAACAAGTGGTGTCAGAGCGAGTCCATTAGATTATTATTTCTAATAAAATCCTATAACAAGGATCATAATGGCATATTTAGGAGCATTATCATCATCATTTAACCAAGAGGGACAAAGCATTAGTTGACCATCTTTCTTTGATGACAATGATTATCTTTACCATAAAACAAGGATAAGATTCTTCTTAATGGCTGAAAGTGTGGACATTTAGGTAATAGTTTTAAATGGTCCCTTTATTCTAACAAAAATTTTGGATGAGAAAAAGGTACCCAAATTAAAAGAAAAATGAGAACTTCAAGATAAGATATTAGTTTCCTTGAATAGTAGGGTCATACACATCCTTTTTTGTTACTTTAGGAAGAAATAAATTTAATAGAGTCTTTATGTATGAAACAACTTATGACATTTGACATACATTAGAAATTACTCATGAAGGTACAAATCAAGTTAAGGGAAGCAAAGATAGCATGCTAAAATATCAATATGAATTGTTTCAAATGAAGCATGATGAAAGCAATTCTAGTATGTATACTAGATTCATTGATGTTATCAATGCAATCAAAGGTAATTAAAGACCAATGCTAATGTTGAATTGGTAAGAAAGTTGCTTAGGTCACTTCCAAAGATGTGGTAAGCTAAATTGATGGCTATGTAAGGAGCTAAGGATCTAATAACATTCTTATATGATAAACTTATTGAATCTCTCTTCAAGTACGAAATAAGGCTCTAAAAGACACGAGAAGAAATGTCGCTTCCAAAGAAAAATAATTTAGCATTCAAATCCTTAAATGAAGAATCAAGCAAAGAGGAAAAGATATTAACTAGTGAAAGCATAGAAGAAGGCATTACCTTACTCACTAAAGAATTTAAAAAAATTTTGAAGAAGAAATTTTCCAAAAGAAAGGACTTTAAGGAAGGAAAAATGATTCAAAATATTAATCCTTTAACATTATTCACTTTGAATGTAGAAAACTCACTCATATAAATTCATATTGTCCTCAACTCAAACATAACAAGAAATATGAAAGAAATATAAGAAGGAAAAGAAGGACAAAAAAAGAATTTAAAGCATTGACTTTGGATGACACAAGTGAATCCAAAAGCGATCATTCAAAAGAAAATATAGCTTATTTGTGCTTTACTTCCATGGAAAATGATGAGATAACATCCAATCTTAATTTTTATAATGATATGGATAATGCAACATCCCACTACCATAAAGCAAATACTCGAATACCTGAAGGGCATTCAAGTATATACCCCATGATAATGATATGTTGGAATAGAAGCAAATCCAACTTACACAAGGCATCATCTAAAGTGCTCAAAGATCATTAAATTTTAAAGCCATTGATTGCATTCATTCACAATTCTTACACTGTCTGCATCATACAAATATTTACAAAACCTCTTATAGGTTCTAACAAAGCGACAAAATAAATGCTACAACACTTCCGGTGTCAGCCGACAGACCTCTGAGCCATAACAAAATCCAAAGGGGCTTTTAGTCCTGCCTAAAGCACTAGGTCTCCTGTCTCATACCTGAAAAGCTACGTTGCAATTTTTTGATGATATTTCTGAACTTAATGAGTGAGCCATCATTGATGATTTCACCGGATCTTATATACATATCACATATATCACAGATATTCATTCAGATCATACTTATATTCTTGATATTTCACATAACATCGGATATCATATGATCGCACAGTTCAATATAGCAACCAGCTCATATCACTTTATCACTCATTTCAGCTTTGCAAATCATTCAAAGAAATTCAGTCTTATAATGCTATATGTATGAGACTCGAATTCGTTCTTATTGTTGTTACCGAGTGCCTATCACATACTTATACAAATACTGGCCCATAGGGCTCAGACAGAACAAAATCACGGAGCATAGCTTTACGTGCAAAATTAGAAATCACAGAGCAAAGCTCTATATGCAAGCGCTTCGGACTAGCTACTCAAGTTACAACGTCTTTATCTGAGCATGCATTTTATGAAATGCATCAAATACATATATGTCATATATCATAATCACAGATGGTGCTCAAACAAAGCTCATAATCATTGAACCTAAGTCCGGTATTCAGCTTTCATTTAGAAATTACATAGCATTAAAAAATCTATAGCAATCAAAACCACAATCAAAGCACTTCCAATACATTCCCGAAGGTTGGTCTCCTCGGACAATTCAAGTCCAAAATTCCTAAACAAATCGCAAACAATTTAATAATATTGGAAGTTTAATCAAATTAAATCAAATCAATCCTAGGAAATCATCTAGGTTGACTCACTGTACACTCCAAAATGCTATTGCCTGGATGGTCTGGCAATGTCTGACTGGCATCCAAGGAGTTCTTCTATATCATACAAAACATATTTACAAATATCACATTTTTGCACAATTGTACATATATTCCTTAATGCACACGTACTTATACAGTATGCACAATGCATATTCAATGACAATTCCAGAGTACTTTATCGAGATACTTAAGAACAAATCATTCAGATATCAAAGCCCTCATTAATACCATGTATACTTATAATTTGAACCAATAAAAAGCAATGTGAAACCAATACACAACTTCATTGACCACTTTAAATTTTCTTCCAAGTCACACTTTCAGGTCTACTGTTCACATTCAATTAGAAAGTGAAATTGATGTAACTTGGTTATACTCTCTTTTAGAAAAGTGTTCCTCTATGTCTTATCTTTCATTTGACACAAAAATCACTCAATTTGGTTCAGTAATTTGGAAGATATGCCTTAAACATTTTCAAGTTGTCATATTTCAAAAATAATATACTATGCACAAATTCCATTTAGAATGTAAATATCTTAGAGACTGAATCACAATTAGACTTCTTGAGACAATTTGAAGGCCTATATCTCTAAGTTATTCCAAATTAAAAATCATCTCATTTGGAATCCTACAGATCCAAATATAATCAAAATACTGAGGGGGTGTTCAGTAAGATAATCATATTTCACTGTTCCAGCAGATTCCACACTTTGATTTGATCAACTTTTTTCAAATCAATTCAGAATGCTACTAAATTTTTTGGAGAGGTAGAAAAATGTGTTAGGAATCTATTGGTTCAAAATTCACTTTATTTGGAGGTTGGATAACAAAGTTATGGCTGAAATAATCAAATAGCATAACTCTCTCTACAGATGTCGGATTAAGATTATCTTAGGACGATTTCAAAGAGGACTTCGAGATCTACCATTTTTGTGAAGACCTTGAAGACAAATTCTATCGTCTAAAGGGTCAAAAATGGACCAAACGATAGCATTAGACGAATAGTGTACAGAAGAAGAAGTTTTGATCACATAAGCAAAAAGTAGATGAAGCAGAAAGCAGACAAAGCAGAAAGTAGACGAAGCAAAAAGCAGACGAAGTAGAAAGCAAACAAAGCAGAAAGTAGACGAAACAGAAAGCAAAAGAAGAAAAAAGCAGACGAAGTAAAAAGTAGACAAAACAAAAAGTAGACGAAGCACAATGCAGACGAAGCAAAAAACAGATGAAGTATAAAGCAGACAAAGCAGAAAGTAGACGAAGCAAAAAGCAGATGAAGTCGAGTCAACTTAAGACGAAGCATAGTCAACTTAAGATGATGCAACTTTTAAGACGAAACAGAGTCAACTTAAGATGATGTAACTCTGAAGACGAAGTAGAGTCAACTTAAGACAATATTTCTTCACAGACGAAATCATCTATACTCCTGAACTCAAAAACCTTTTTCTTGAACATCTCTAATTTTTCATCAACTCATCTATAAACACCTATATATATACATACATGCATAGTGAAGAAATAGAGCATATCACCTTTCCATAACTAATTCTCTACACTAATCCTATACATTATTTCATTGCTATTTCAACTCCAAAAACTATTTTCACAACACCTAATCACTAACAATCCATCAAAAACTAAATAACATCATATCCACAATTTTCATCCCCTTAATACAGTGTTCAAGAATATAAATATACATAAATTCCATGATTATGCACTGACAATAAATTTATAACTCTAAAAGATCTTGTCAATACTTGTTAAAGATTCCAAAATCTTCAACTATCCCAAAACCTTAAACTCCATGTAAGAACATGTAACCCACTGTAAACTCTAACCAACTTCTAGTTTTTTTTTTTTATAAGGTAGAAGGAACACTTAGCAATGGGGGAAGTGGGGAGGGTTATGAAAAGGCAAAGTTAAGGAGTTTGATGGAAAATTCTGTGTATGGGAAGAAATTTGGAGAAGGGGCCGATAAGAACAAACTTAGTCTTTTTACTTTCAGATATCAAAACTTACTTCTGACAAATAATAAAAGCAACTTTACACTTGTCAGTTTTCCTAAGGTCTAACTCTAGCTAAGTTTCTTTTGAAACTAACTCCATTAATTCTATCTTTACAATACAACTGTCCATAATCTTCTTTTGATTCCTTCTCCCTATTTTCCATAAAAATGCATAATTTCCTAAAATCACCAAAATTCAAAAACATCACAATTCCATTAATTATTAATATTTCCAATATAAATAAAATTCAAAGTTCTCTAAATTCCCAAAAATCTCAACTCAATCCAGTTATACTCAAAAAATGTCAATGAATGCATGTACAGTCATATGAACGTGCATGCCACACTTAACTTATGCTTAACATAAAATTTTCCTAATTTCTTATAACTCGCTATCCTAGCCTTAACATAGGTAATGAGGTTAGTTAAAAGTCTAGAAATTATGAGTAAGAAAAAAATCTTCAAAACTCAAGAAAGTTCAAAAAGAGTTAGATGCATGTATGAGTGAGACTGAAAAGATGAAAAGTGAATAACATTACAGCATCCAAAAATGTGATTATTAATGACAATCATAACTTAGATGCATTAAAGTGTGAGAATGAGACACTCAAAAACAAAATTGATGCTCTCAAGTATTCTTTATCTAAATTCATAAAGACAAGTAAGAAACTTAAAAACATATTAGGGGCTCAAAAGAATTATAATGATATGTATAGAATTGGATATAATTGTGGGAGTGTTTCTAAAACTAAAAATACTTTTGTCAAGGGAAATATTTACATATTAAGGAACCAATACATAGAATGAAAAATAAGCATAGACCATCTACATCCATACTTACACATGCACCTGACATAACCACGAAGGCCAAACCTAAAAGCAAACATCATGCTTTTATATATAACTCACAACCTAGGCATAAAGCTCAATACACTCAAGGGAAGAAAAAGTATAATTTTAATGATTACACTTATGCAAAAGTAAGCATCATTCCATTAGTCATAATAGGAATCATAAATGATACATATAATCATGGTAGGACTTTTCAACATCCTAAAAGGCCACTTAACACGTTTAATGTCCAATAAAACTTCCTCATTATACATACACATAAATTTTCAAACAATGAATTTACGCGTCATTACTACTTATATAACATGGTATGTCATTTTTGTAGTATGTTTGAACAAATTTATAGATTTTTATCAAAAAAAAGGATGCTAAGCAAACTTGAAAGAATGGGTTGAAAAGAAGAACGAACTAAAGCTTATCTGATTTCCCAAAACACATTAATTACTTTAATTTATAATGCCACTAGAAAAATAAAAACAAATGGTATATAGTAAAGGTTGTAGTATTATTAAGGTGTTTATGTTTTTATCTTGATGAATATAAACTTCTTCCCTCTAAGAAAGTATTGAAGATGTTTTTGTAGGATTTGGAGAGCTTAACCCTTAAAATTAAACATCAAGACTTCTCAAATTGTTGAACTAAGTGAGAAAGATGAGATGCCACTAATAGATTAAGAATTCAAGAAGAATATTCATTCAAATCTCTCATAATAATGTTCAACATGAAGTAATTATTAGTTTATAATTTAGAAATATTTGATTACTTGCATTTATGTGTCAATTTGAGTATAAACCCTTAGTGATGGTTATTTGGGATTGAATTATGTATAATGCATTTTTAAAGTTTAAACCTTAGTACCTAGAATTAAAGACTATATGTAAATTAAGGTCACTAAGTTAGAATTTATATTAATTGGGTATTAGTTCATTAAACTTTTGAATAAGGATAAATCTTGCTCAATTAGAGGAAATTAGTTTTGTGAGATAGGAATCCTTATTAATAAGGCCTTTTATATGATTAAATTATTTTTAAATGATATTTAGTTTATATACTTTTTAATAGTATTTTTATTGAAGATTTGATGTTTTAATTTAAGTTTCAAAGACGGTTCCTTAAACTATTTGATTAACTAGTTGACCAATATCTTAGTATGATCAACCAGTATATTTAAGATTCACCATTATTTACTTTTCAGTGAGTTTGTTGGTTTTTTAGTTGCTTGTATAGTTACCCAAGTAGTCTCATTGGTTGACCAATGTCCTTCAATGATCAACCAATGTCCCAATGTCTAACATTCTTTTATCTTGCTAGTGAGTTTGCAAGGAGTTTGGTTGCTTTTTTAGTTGATTGCCTATACACACTGGTCAACAAATATCTACTAGTGGTTAACCAATATCCCCTTGTCTAAAATTTTTTTCTTTCCAATGAGTTTGTGAATTGAATGACTTCATATGCCAGCCTACACAGCAGTCACTGGTCTGGTCAACCAATATAGTACGTTCAATGGAAACCTCTAGCCTTTTCTTGTCTGTTCAAAATTATTCCATATACCTTATTAAAAACAAAATTTGGTCAACCAATATAATCTTGTAGGAAACCAGTATTGTTGATCTAAGGGATATCTTCTTATATTTTCTTCTAATTTTCATCTTACGACATATCTTCAAAATCATAAACAATTCACTCTTTTCTTTAAACAAAATTATCCCCCACCTAATAAAAATCTCATTGAATTGCATCAAATTGAAATTTTGCTAATTTTCAATTTCATATTTAGGATTATTAAAAATTTTCTTAATCAAGAATTATTTTTTGAACTTGATGCCTTCATAGTTAAATTGTATAAGAAATTAAGGTTGTTTCCCATTTAATTATATAGATTCATCTTTAATTTTGTTCAATTTTGGTATTTTGGACACTTTTTATTTTCTATTTTTGAAATTTTGGGGCTTCAAAATTGTACATTCCTTTATGAAATTAATTGTTGAATATTACAATTATGCTTTTATTTGTTATAATCCTAACCTTTAATTTTATTAAAACTTGTCCTCAGTGTTTTAATTGAATATTTTAACTTAGACACAATAATATAAATGGGGATTTTTGAATTAGATACAATTAGGGATGTTTCTATCAAAATTAACCTTTTATTTAGACTCTTTAAATTTTTAATAACATTATTTATTGACAAATTTTATCAATCTTAATCAAATATGTTTTGATTTTTTTCAAATTAACTTGATGCGTGACACTTTATATTATGTATTATTAGTTAATAGATTTCTTTTTGATATTTCGAAAAGGGGAGAAAGTTTGGTGATATTAGACTTGGGGGCATTCTTTATCTCTTGTATTTTATATGACCTGCTTGAGTAAATTTATGATATCTTTATTTACGGATTTTTCTTTGATTTTGAATATCTCTTTTGTTCTTGATATTACATTGTGCTCCTTATATCGAATTATACCCTTCATATTGAATTATTTAATATGCATGAATTAAGGTAGAGCTAATCACTGTATTGATATTTATTTGTGTGATTAATTTTATTATTGTTGTTCTCTAATATCACAAGTGTTTTGTTATCACAAAAAAGGATGAGATTGTTGAACTAAGAGATGTTCCAATTGATGTTTTGATGATAAAAAATTCCAATTGATGTTTTGATGATAAAAAATTATAAGTATTCTAATGTGTTTATTGTTTTGATAAAAAGTAGCATTAGAACAAAATGAAACCATAAACTCAAGAAGATAGTATATGAAGTTGATGAAGAGAAGTTAAATTTACTACCGATGACATGAAGATCAAAACAAGAACAAAAGAAGATCAAGGCTTATCAAGTTTATTTCACATTTTGTATAAGCTTATCAAGTTTATTTCACATTTTGTATACTTATTTGTAAGCTCATTTTATTAATTTGATGATTGAAAAGGCTCACCATGCATAATCATTTCATCTTATTTTATTGTATAAGTCTTTACATTCATTAAGAGGCACTGAAGCCTTGATTTTAATATAAAAGTCTTTTAATCTTTCAAATAATCTTTAGGAAATATTTTTGGGAAGTGTTTTAATCATATTTGGATTAAAAAAATTAGTTTTGAACATTTGAAGTTATTAAAATAATTTTTTAAACATGATTGGTCGATCTATATAAGTTAATGGTTAATCTATATAGGTTAATTGTCAACCAATATAGGTTAAAGTTGTTAAATTTAAAGTATTGAGAGCTTGATGTAACATTAGTTGATGTACTAGTTGACTGATATATCATATTAGTTAGTTGATATATGTTACTAGTTAACCAATGTTCCAATGACGAGTAAATTTGGAGCTTTTAATGTATAATGGTTGACCAGTGTATCAAGTATAACTGTTATAACGACTATTTCTTGGCTACAAAGTCTATTTTGGGACTCAAAACACTATAAATAATTTTTAACAAAAAGAAGGTTTTGGGTGTTATATATACACATTTTAAAGAGTTTTTCAATTATTTAAGCATTATTATCACATATTTGTGTGAGTGAGCTATTTTGGAGTTATTAAGTGATAAAATGAGGTATTTTGAGTTGTAATATTTGGTTAGGACAATATATATTGTATTTGGGCATCATGAAAGTGAGAATGAGGTTCTTCTTCACCTTGGAAGAAGATTGTAAAAAGGCTTCCTCTTTACTAAGAAAGATTATACAAAGGTTATTCTTGGCTTTAAAAAAAGAATTATAGTAGAAATCTAATAAGAGTCTTTACATTGGACTTAGGTAAGGGTTATTTATTGAATTACTATAAGTCAGTTTGCATTTTCTCCTCCTATCCTTTTTAAATTATTGTCCAATTGTTTAATTAAATTATATTATGCAATTTCCTTAAACTTATTTATATTGATTATTGTTAATTGAATACATTGGTTAGAAAAATTGTTGAATATTATAAACACCCAATTCACCCCCCCTCTTGGGTGCCATTTGGGACTATCAAAATTAGAACTTACTTCATCACCCTAACCTTTCCACTCCCATAAAATTAATGTAGATTATATGGTTTATGGTGCTATGTAGTTGATATTCCTAATTTCTTCACTAACTCCACACTAACTAAATTAGTACAACTCCTTGTATGTTTGATCATACTACAAACTTGATCCTAAATGGGACACTTTGTACAAAAGTGATTATTTTGCTATATATATATATATGACTCCTCTTCATTTTTGGACATATATTCTCCATCCTCTCTTATTATCATCACTCTCTTTTTGTGACATTATGAAGCCATCTGTCCTCTTCCTAAGTAGTTGAAATCTCGATTTTAGTTATTAAAGTGGAATCAGTCTTGGCTTTCTTTCCACTTCTTGTGTTCATTTTTGATTCAGTTACTTTAGATTTTGACTTTAGAGTTTGGCCTTCCAATCTACTTCATGGTCTGTTCCATTATGAATAACCTACACTAGAAATAACAAAATAATTAATAGGCTTCTTTTTAAATTGTTTTTCTATCTCCATAGCTATATGAATTGCATTCTCCAACTCTATGTAATGTTGTATTTCAACAATAATAGCAATTTTTAAGTGTAGTGATAAATGAAATGAGTTATTCTTACCTCTTGATCTTCCTACGCATTATTCCCAACCATAACAATCTGGAATCTCATTGTGGTACTACTCCGCATTCTTAGAATCTTAAGTTAACATTTGTAGCCTTTGATAAATATCTCTATAGTAGGAATTTCACACAAAATATTTGTTCATTACCATTTTAATCTCCTCCCACATCATAATAGGTAGCACTAAATTCCTTCTCATAGTGAGGATTTGTTGATTCCATCAATTCACAATATAATCACTAAACTTTGTGACTACTAATTTATTTTTTTCTCCTTCGAAAAGTTGTAATAATCAAATACCAACTCTACATACTTTTCCCACTCCAATTAGACATTAAAAATTCATCTTTCTTATAAAAGGTGGTATCATAATCATAATATTACTTATGTTGTTATCCACCTTTTTTCTGTACATCCTATCATAACTTAAACTAAATTTACCATCTCCTTATCTCTCTGTTCTACATTTTTCTCCTTTACAATTCCTTACATTTAAGTTTCCTAAGTAGTTGACATCATCAATATCATCATAAACCTTAAAGTCGTCCATCCTAACAGATAAAAATGAATTACGTTGTAAACTAGTTATAGCAGCTTCATGCTTCTCTAACTTATTCTTAACTTCTTCAACTTATCTAATGAGTTACTCATATTGACCTTTTATTGTGTTTAACATAAACTCCTGGTTTATCCCTATTTTTACTCATTTATTTCTTTGTTTTTGGAAAACTTTTTATTTTAACTTTGAGTCATAATGCAGTTGTAAGAAAATGTAAGTAGCAAAAGTACACCTTTTTTTGTTGAAAATTCACTATACTTACAACCAAAATTCTTGACTAAAATTTCTTTGTAAACTCGTTAATTTATCAAAAGGACTAGTTTTAAACTTCTCCTTTGTCAAATAACCCCCATGGTAAATTAGATAGTATTAAACAAAGATGATGTAACTAGAGGCTAAGAAAATACAAAAACTTAAGAATGGAAACTTTTCTTTACAACCTAATTTAGATCAAATAATGAAAAAAGAATAAGAAATTGACGAGAAAGAATTATAATAACATAAAATGTAATAACAACTAGAAAACAAAATGTTATGATGCATATAATACCTCGTTTTGTTATTAATCTTTAGTTGCAAAGGATAATGCAATTGTCAGTCCCTTGTGTATGATTTAGATGGGAACTTTTAATGACTTCTCTTCACAAAAACTTTCTAATTTTCTTTTTGTTAACTTGTAAAATCAAGAAATAAGAACAAAAATGATGAGAACAATTTGTTGTCCAATTATATAAAAATATTGAAAATGTAAATAAATAATATCAAGAACAAACCTGAATCTAAAAGATGAATATGATAGCAAATATGATCCTTACCAATAATACTAGTGATATTTGATATTAATATGAATAAAACCAAGGATCATTATGTTAAAATAAGTTTGATTCAAGAACATGCACACAAAATTACAAAAAAAAAGATATGAATCGTCACACTCATAAAAAAAGAAGGATTGTAAGTGATAAGATTTTAGGAATGATCGCCATTAATGAGCTAGATAAGATCAAAAGTTCTTAAAGAACTAAAACAAGAGTTACGCTAAAAAGATCTGAAAAAATCTCTCTAAAGTTTTTGACTGATCAGTAATAATGATGAACTATCAATTACAAATAGGCATATGTTCAACTCACTCGACATGCATACAAAGTCAATTGTAACAAGTTATTAAAAATGGAATAATTCAAAGTACCAATCCCACAAGAAGTATATTACTATGCTTACTAATCTTAGCCCAAAAAAATAAATTAAAGTTAAAAAAGAATATTAAACTAATAAAAAAAATAATATCAACTAATAAAGATAAAATAAGATAACAAATTCTAGATAGGTTCACTTATGTAGAATTCCAATAATTATGAAATATTTATTATCATGGTTGAAATAATAATTAACCTAATATATCTATACCTTCTCGAGAGAGATAAAAGTATATTGAATTAGGTAATTACCAATTTTTAAAACGTAATTTAACTTAATGAAACTTGTTAAGACTAGTTAATCTTTTCACTATCACAATAATTTAGGATACTTTTGTTCTTTAGAGTTAAAGTGTTTATTCTCCTAGTCTACGTGTAACATCCCAGCACCGATGGGAAAGGTGAAATAGTAATTTGGAACGGGTTAGGAGTGTTGAACATTGTTTTGCTATGTTCATGCATTCATACATACACGTGAATGGTAAATTTTACACATGTAATGATTGTACATGCATTCATGACATTTTTCGGTATATTTGGTCATAAATGTAATTTTTGTGAAAAATGTGATACTTGTGTTTGAAAATTTAATTGGAGTGGGTCGTTGTGTGTTTTGAATTTTGGGTGAATTTTAGAAATTTTTCTGAAAAATTTCGGGGAAAATTTCTAGACCGGAAAAATTGCCAAGTAGCAGACTGATTGGTTTCCGGTACTGAAAATGACTGTCCAATTGCACTGAAAAAGTAGATACATGATTTTAGGAATTTTAATTTTGAGCCATTGAAATTTTGGGGAGCAATTGGACTAGAAATTGGAAGTGAATTGGAAGGAAAATTGAGAGGTTGACATGTGGCAAGTGACATGTGTCACTTGCCTAACATGCCACCATGCATGGGTTTAAATAAATATCACCCATTTCACTTAGGCTTTCACGACACTTTCTTATTGAAGACCAAACCCCTTTTGTTTCTTCTCATCCGAAAGCCTCCTTCTCTTTTCTTCTTCGTTGGTTCTCCATCCACCATACAAAGCTCTTCTTTGTTACTTGCTTGCTCTTCCATCTTAAGTGCTTTCTCAAGCCTAAGCCATCTACCTCCCTTAACATGATGATTGTTGTGTGTGTGAGTGGTGGTCGTATGTGGTGTTGAGAGGTAGAGAAATTG
>JAOSBK010000206.1:6667709-6679448 GCA_027568895.1 Erythroxylum shatona | reverse complement strand
AAGAAGATGATTGAGAGACCCATTTGATTTTTGGGTTTCTAAGCTAGGTTTTGGGTTTTCTAACTTAGATGGACTATGGGTAAGTTAAGTTTGAGCTTGATTTAGGTTTCTTCCATTTTGTTGTGATTATGGAAATTTGGGGGATTTCCATTTGAATTGGAATTGAATGAGACTTTTTGGTTATGTTAGGAAATCAAGAACAACCTACCCAAGAGCAAAAGGAAGGGCATATTTGAATTTGGATTTTCAAGAGTTTTAAGGATGGTAATTTATTTATAGTTATTGTGTAATAAGTAAAATTCCTTGTGTGTGTATTGTGTGCTAAGATGACTTGCTTTGAAATATTGTGATGTGGAAATTGCATTATGAGGTAAGACATTTGATAAATTGAATTATGAGTGTGATTATCCTATACCTTGTATCATGGCATTTTGATTAAATTGAAAGAAGAAAAGCATGATAATATAAACTTTTGATTGAATCGAGTACGAGATTTGACTGTGTTTGGACGAGAGTGGAACCATTCTGTTCATCACGTCCATGTTGACAAGAGCCTTCTCCCGGCTTCCCGCTTATTGCATATGAGCTCCAAAAATGGACTCATTTTGTTCATGGTGCAAACTTCAGTTTCTCCATTCTGTTTCCATGGAACCCTCGAGCCAATTGTTTGTGTATTTGCAATTTGATATGTTAAGTTATAATGAAATTTTTTTGTTACGCTTTGATTATGCATTGAGCTATGAGTTATGAACTGGAATTGTGAATGTTGAACTTGCATTGCTAGATTAAGAAATGACATGGTTGCATATATGAATATTCACTTATATGTTTGATTGTGTGGTTTGTTACCAATAGCTATAAATATCTTAGCCACTAAGCTGTATAGCTCAACCCAATATTTTTCCCACTCCTCAGGTGCGGATCGAGAAGATCAGTAATCCTTGCAAGGCAATTGGACAAATTCCAAGATAGTTAGCTTTTGTACTAAATTAGTGGCTAGACTTTTGAATAGCTTTATAAGCATATTGAACATTGAGCATCCAATGTACTTTTGTAACTTGTGTTAAGACTTTTATGTAATGTTGATATGTAATTAAAGCTATGTATCAACTTCATTTTGATTTGAAAATGAATTGAGAATTGAAGAAGTTCTGTTGTGGATGTGCTTATTATCTTGTAGTGTACATTTCATATTTCCAATTTTCCATAGGGGTAAAATTTGAGTACTGATTTCAGGGGAAAAACTAAATTAATCTAAGCTGAATTAGACAAAGTGTTCTTCTTGGAAGTTGTAGTTTATCCTCTTAGCTTTCCAACGGCATAAATTATATAAATTTTGGATATCGGAGTTGAGAGATATGAGCATTACAAGTGATGATACTACATAGGATGTATACCCAGGAATAGCTCTGGTAAATGGTGAGAATTAATGGTTTTGATGAATTAAATGAGTAGGGATTAGTGGATTGAATGGATCAAAGTTGGTGTTTGTATAGATATGAAGTGGTTTTACTTTAGAAGGGTTGAATTTGGGGAGATTATGAGTGATTATAATGTTAGAATGGTTGTAGGAAGTATTAGAGGGGCTTTGGAGGGGTTTGGGAAACCCCCATGTCCATTTAACGGACCTTCTTGGGTCAAAAACGACCCCTAGCATCGCCTATGTTTGTTTAATGGACAATGTCCATTAAACGGACCTTCACGGGCCAAAAGGGCTCCCAAACACGGGATAGCTACAGTAAATTGCAATTTTGGTCATTTTAGAGGTAGAATCGCACTTATAGGTCTTTATGAAAGTTGTAAATCTCGAAGTTCTCTTTCCAACCGTCAACAATGATATCAATCCAACATTTGTAGAAAAAGTTATAGCAATTGCGCCAGGACAAGTACAAAAAGATTAAGGACATGAGCATGTTGGACTCTTTTGGCCATAACTTTGTCATCTAACCTCCAAATGAGGTGATTATTCAAGAAATGGATTCCTAGCACATTTTTATACCTCTCCATAAAAATTGGTAACTTTTGGAGTTGAATTGAAAAATATTGATGGAAATAAAATGAGGGATCGGTTGGAAGAGCATAATCGGGTTATGAACATACTTTGAGTTTTTAGGTATATCTTGAGCTATAAAGCTCCGAATAAGGTGGTTCTTGTTTCAAAATAAAATAGAGACATAGAGCTACAATTGTCTTAAAGAAGTCAAATTGAGATGTTGGTGATTGGCTAGTGTGTGCATGCCACCCCTGTGAGATGACTGCTAATGAGAGTTCATTGAAATAACCCTTCAAGGAAACCCGTTCAGGCTTTATGACTCCGAATCAATTGTTGGGCTTCGAAAACGAGGCCTAACATATATAATAAGGAAAAAGACATTGTATAGATCGTACTAAATACCTTGAAGTAGAAGATCAGCTATAGAAGGCAAAAGATCCTTAGTGTATGAAGTGGTAATTTTTCCTGCATACTTTATTCCTTCAGTTGGAACAATTTTGCCACATTCCTCCTAACGGAAGGAATTACTACCATCCAGAACCAGTCGCCATGTTGACATTCCTTCAATAAGATTTTCAATGAAATTCTGTACATAATATACTAAAGAGGAAATAATTTATGATGTTGATTAAAAAATTCAATTATAAACACAATTTAATCACTATTATAACTTAATTGTAAAGTACAATCATCTTCTTCTTCGAAAGAATAAGAATCGAACTCGAGCTCCTCTTCAGATCTCTAACCCTCGTCATCCACTCCAGATGAAATTTCAACATATTTGTTCGATAGATCATTCAAAGGTTCATTATTGTCATATGTCACAGATGCATTTATAAAAGTGACATCTTCCTAAAATGCTTCAGTGTCAACTCTCTACTCTCCTTTTTTATGTGATTGGAAAACACCTCTAGGTTTAACTGTGCAAACCACCAACCAATCTATCTTATCTCATCATAAGCTTGGAAAAGGGACATAACACACCTGTTTCGCTTGTATTAACATTCTTCTTGTTGGACATCCATATGTTTATCCAGGATATGTAAAAATGGACAAGTTACCATCAACATCACTCGTTCATCCCTCATCGTCATTACGAGGAACTTTTCTTTCTTTTGTGTGAACGTACGGCTCAAAATAATGTCCACAAAATTTACTATCTTCCTCCACTAAATAAGCATTACATATCCATCCTTCAACTCTGGCCTTGTTTTCACCTTTTTTTAAGTGATGCAAATACCTATATTAGACAAAATGGTTATTACAATTTTGTAGTAAAAACATAATAATATGGTTATGGAAATAATGGTTGTTGACTTACCTCTCAAATGGATACATCCATCGATATTGAACTGGTCCAACAAGTTTTGCCTCGTGTGCTAAATGCACAGGTAGATGCTCTATACAGTCAAAAAAGCTTGGAGGAAAAAATCCCTTCTAACTTGCATAGAATTACTGAAATTTCCTTTTCGAGTTTTTCCATATCCGCCAACTTGAATTCAGATGATGTTAAACTTTTAAAAAACATACTTAATTCTATTATTACTTCCCAAACCTTATTTGGTAGCAACTCCCGAAATGCAATTGGAATTAGCCTTTGCATAAACATATGACAGTCATGACTTTCATTCCAAATAGTTTGTACTTCCTCGGGTCCACACACCTAGCTAAGTTTGAAACAAAACCATTAGGAAACTTCAGACTTTTCAACCATTCACACAAAAGCTCCTTTTGTTTTTTTTCCAAAGTGTGACATGCTTTTGGATATTTACCGATGCGAAGATCTTTATGAAATTCATTCCTTCTATAAAAACATTGCAAATCAACTCATGATTTTGCATTGTCTTTTGTCCTCCCTTCAATGTTCATAATGGTATTGAACAACTTGTCAAAAATATTTTTCTCGATATGCATAACATCTATATTATGACGTATTAAATTCGTTTTCCAATATGGAAAATCCCAAAATAGAGGAGGAGGAGGTGCTTTGACCATCTTATTCTTAATAAATATTTGTTTATTTCTCCTAAATGGATGATCTGAAGGAAGAAATTTCCTATGGTTATCAAATCAACATATTTTGCCCCCATTTGGAAGATAAAATGCATCAGAATTATTGACACAATAAGGACAAGCCAATTTTCCAACTGTGCTCCATCCAGATAACATGGAAAATGCTGAAAGATTACTAATGGTCTACATCAAAGTCGTCCTCAATACAAAATTTTGTTTCGGAGAGACATCATATGTTTAAACACCATATTCCCACAGATGCTGCAATTCAGATATCAATGTTTATAAGAATACAACAATTTTATGCTTCAGATTTGTAGGCCCTGGCATAATCATTGTGAAGAAGATATATGCCTCTTTCATACACATCCAAGGAGGCAAATTATAAAGAGTCACTATGATTGACCATGATGAATATTGCTGCCCGGATTGAGCAAAAGGTTGGAATCTATCCGTCGACAATCCCAACCTAAAATTTTGACATTCAACTGCAAAATTAAGATGGGTGTCATTCAAATGCTTCCATGCCAATGTATTTGATGGATGACTCATTACTCCATCTTCCTGTTCATGTACAGTATGCCATCTCATATGAGATGCAATAACATCAGAAGCATAAAGTCTTTAAAGTTTCAAAGTTAGTGAGAAATAATACATTTGTTTTCATGGTACTAATTTCTGTTTCATTGAACGCTTTCTAGACATAAACCTAGATTGGTCACAAAATTTGTACTCTTCTAAGTCCACTTCATCTCCCCATTACAACATACATCCTAATTTGCAACAATCAATCTTTTCAACAGGCAAACCAAGACCCTTAATAAGTTTCTTCATATTGTAAAAACTATCAACCATTGTATGATCAGCATACAATGTTCATTGTACCATTCTAAAATTTTATCAAAAATACGATCTGAAATATACCCTTCAGACTTTATGTTCAATATTCGAGCAATTAAAGACAATCGGGTCATTGTCTCACAATTTGGCCACAATTCTCAATCAACTGACTGTAGTAAGTCAAAAAACTGTTTTGTTTGTGGGTTAGGTTTTTTTTTAGATTTTCCCTATTTTCCTCAGAGGTATAACCGACCCCATCATAAACCATTCACATGTACAGATTTTCAATTTCTTCCACATAATTTGTTGTAAATCCAATCCCCCTTTCATACTCATTTAGGTTTATAGACGATTCTGCTTGATTACCTTTTGAGGTGCTAGAAATGTCGAGTTCCCCATGTCGTGTCCACTCAAAATAATTGGGAACAAACCCTTTTCTCAGCAAATGCCCATTAACTTCATCAATAGTAAGGAAACATTTGTGTTTACACTTTTTATATGGACATCTGATCTTTGGCCCATCTATATATGCAGGTTGAGAATATGCATAATGAATAAAAGCTTCCATCCCTCAACAAATTTAGGATTAATGAAACCATCAATAGTTTTTCGTCTATACATCCAAGATCTATACTGAAAACTCATCTGGACAACTGTTAATTTAAAATAGTGAATCCATAGTTAGTATCATTCATGTTAGCAAAAAAATTCAAAACATCTAAGATAAGACATGTGAATCAAGATCACAAGTTCTCGTTGTGACCCCTAGACTCTTCATATTTTTCACCGATAAGCCTTATAGTTACTATGGATCACAAGTTATGGGTCAAGGTTTATGGGTTGAGATCTACAAAATTTGTAAACTTAACATCAAATATATATGTTTGTAATCATATATGTGAGAAGATAATTAATGTTAAAACTCCTATATTAAATATGTACTAGTCTCAAATTTCATAAGTATTCATAACAATATGAATACTTATTTTAATAAATTGTTTTAACATATACAATTTTAAAAAGATACGTGTAAAAATTTGCACATGAAAAGTAAAGAAATACCCAAATAAAGGTAAGTTTAAGAAAATGTAGTAACAAACAAAATCACTAACCTCAACCAAATGATAGAAGAATCTTACTGAAGTACGTGAAGGAAGATGATGATGACAAACCTAGAATGAGAAATATAGAAACTGTTACAAATGTCATTTTCCAATATGTGTCAAAAATCATTCTTGATATCAATAGTTATAAGGATACAAATGTCATTTTAATACCTGCTAAAGCTTCTCTTCAATCTCCTTGAAAATATAAGTACTGCGAATAGTTGAGATCCTATAACCAATTCCTAAAAATGCTCACATTTTACAGAGCGGGATATATTAAAACAATTACTATGAAATATTATAATCAATGAAGGTCATAAGCTATATGAGGAGCCTATTGAAAATTCGGCAGAATTTCCCCTATAAAACGGATATCCCCCTTTTAAAAAAAGGGTCATTCCTGCAATAAAATTACACTTCTATATCTACCAGTAACCACAGCTCAATTTTGGTCTCCAAACTATATGTCTATTCTCAATTGTCTACTTATATTTTTGAAGGCTTTTTGCCTGATAATATTGTTTTAATTTCAAAAAAATTGTTTAGCTTTGATATTATAACTAGAATAATTAAGGCTCCTTCAAAAACTTCTAAGCTTTCTCTCAACCACATTATGCTCCTTAATATAAGAGTAAAGCAAATAATTGGAATTACGCGCACACAGGTTTCTCAGGATATCAATCTACAATCGCATCAATCCCACAAAAACTATATCATTACGTTTATTAACCTTAATTAACTGATAAACTAAGAAATAAGATTTGATAAATTAAACTATTAAATAAAAAACAATACAACTAAATTAGTAAAGAGAAATTAATAAGATAAATGTTAGGATTTGGAATTTCACTAGTATGGGATTCCAAGTATAATGTAAGAGTTATCATATTGATTGAACTAAAAATTAACTTAAAGTATTTATGTCTTCTCTTAAATTACATATGTATATTCAATTAGATAATACCATCTCTCAATCCGTAATTCAAGCTGTCTAAACTTATTGAGCCTAGCTAATCTTTTTGATAGACCAATAGTCTAGGGCACTTTGGTTTCTATATCTAATTTTTTTTCCTCCTAACGCACAAATACCGCTGCATCTTCTAATCATTCATATAATTCTTAAGATTGAATTTGTAGTGATCAAACAAAAATTCAACAATCAAGAATAAGATAATAAATTCAACTAAACATATAATTAAACAGGTGTATTAAATAATTAAAGTATCCATCCTCATCTACATCACTAAGCTTAACTAGGAATTTTTGCCATTACATATAATAAAATAAAATAAAAATTGAATCATTCGTAACATAAGAGAAAAAATTAGAGAAGCTATCACAATCTCCTCCAATCTTTCTTCTAATCCTCCTTTTATGATAAGAAACACTAAAACTATGAAAATTCAAGTAAGATGGTTATTAAACATTTTCCAAAAGTCTCCTATGTTAAACTTAATAATGGTATTTACCGATAGGGTTACAAAATAGACACAAAAGTTCCTTAAACTTTTAATTTTTATACGTCCTTAGAAATTATGCATAACAACCAACACCTATTAGCATCAAGTTCTAGAACGTTTATTCATCGCTAGACAGTGTGTAATATTACAAAACTTTCTATATAGAAGCATGATGAATACAACACTAGTCATATAAACAAATTTGGCACCCATTTTGTTCTACTTTCAACTTCTTTCATCTAGTGTATTACTAACATTTGTCTCTTTATCATGTCTTAGACATATTATGTCTTCTCTAAAAACTTTTCTATTTTTCTGACATCTTTGAACTAGACTTGACCTTTGATGTTTTCTACAAATTTTTTCCCTTCAAGTTAGCTTCTAAATGACTATAATATCTCCTTGATCAAATAAGCATAGACAAATTTGGGTTCAACATTTTTTTCTCTTTCAAATCATTGCATACAAGACAATGAGCAAAACATATGAAAATATCATATAATAGTAACTAATTTAAATAATAACTAATTTAATTCTTAATAATATTTAAAATAGAGAATTATCAAATTTCTTCCCACTTTACTCATTGTTTATCCTCAAGTAATCAATAACAAGTAAAAACCTAACTATTAACTTAGACTCTACTAACTAAAACAAAAACAATTCCACAATATACTATCACAATATTTAGCATACATCACAAATCTTTAAACCCTTAGGTGTCCTTTGTCGAGGAGCTATAGTCTCTTAAGGGTTTAATTAAATGTTACCAAAAACATCAATTTAAAGTCATTAGTTTGCTTCATACTTAACAACATAGAATATACAAAGACCAGTCTCAATCGAATTGTAAAACTTATGACATTTTTTAAGTAAATCAGTATACAAATAAGACAAAGTAAACACTATTCTACCTCCTTCATCAAGCTCAAATACTTTACAGAACTATTACGTGCACTTAAAAATAGACCAAATCAATCCAAACAATTAAGACAACAATTAGGAAGAATTAACCAACTTAATCTTCTAACTAAAACAATCACAACAAAGAATAGGCATTTCAACAAACACCTAACATACATCAAACAACCTTTACAACATCACAACAAAATTTCATAACACAACCTTCTAACACTAACATTTCAACCTTAATTCTTCTTACCCATTCACAAAAATACTCAAACACACCAAACAAATCAAATAAACCAAAAATATTACTCAATAGAAAACTAAATCGTTTCCAATATACCTCACAAAAATGCAACAGCCATGGGAGAACAAGACAAGCTTCCAACGCTGACCGCAACATCGACGTCTAACTAGAAAGCAAAGGGAGTTGTTGGAGGAGGAGAGGAGCTGACGCGGGAGGGAGGAGAAGAAAATGTTTCGACACCTGACGGTAGGGGGTGGGGAGAAGAAGACTGTCTTTAAACCAGAACAAAATGACATCGTTTGGTGTTAAACTAAATGATGTCGTTTTGATTAAGTTTATACCGTTCAATCGCAAAGTGACGGCGACGTATTGCTTTAAATTTTACCGACGGAATATTACGTCACTAATAATCCATCTGTAATGTCAAATCTTTAACTCATCGCTATTTTCTCCAGTCTTATTTATCGACGAAACTTGGTCTGTCACTAACCGAAAATTTTCCAAACACCTTTTCGATAGGTATAGAATTTTCATCGATAGGATATGACTTTCTCCCAATTTCAGTTATGGATATTGGTTCCGACGTTAAATGAAAATTTTTTGGACTAGTTTTCCCACGATATATAATTTATGTCGGTAATGCGTTCATTTCTTGTAGTGAAATAGTCAGGTATCTTGGTGAATCATAACAAGAATCAATTACATGTTTTAAAGGAATCATTGGCTTTATTCAATAGTCTCATAAGCTTAACTGGATTGAAACTATGAAATCTATGTTTCATTTATCTTGGTTTTCCAGTTGCACATAAGAGTATCTTATTTAGAAAATGTGAGTCCTTTTTTAATTCAATCCTTGTGAAGATTAGCCATTGGAATAATAAATTCCTTCACTTTATTAGCAAGCTTCAATTCGTTCTTTCTATCCTTAATAAGAGGCACATATATTAGAGTTGCCACCAATTCTTACAAAGAAAAATGACTAAAGAGAAAGAGTATGAAGAACTTTAAATGGTTAGGAAAAGTTGATAACTTCAAGAAGGAAAAGGTGAAAAGGAAAGAAGTATGTATACCTAAGGAAAAGGAGGATTGGACATCAAATCTATCAAACTAACTAATGAAGTACTTTTGGCAAAGAGGATTTGGAAACTTTTAAAGAAAAAAGAATCAATATGGCTACGTTGGATGCACTCGTACGTAATTAGGGACAAAAATTTTTGGTGTATTAAGTGTAAAGCAAGCAACACTTGGACGTTTAATCAGATTTTAAGGCTAAGAGACATAATGACTATAAAGATGCAAAGTATAGTTGGAAATGGAAGAGATTCATGGTTCTACTTTGATAATTGAAATTAGCTTGGACCTCTCTTCAAAATACAATGTTTAGATAGCCTAAAAAGAATGATTCCTTACACGGATAGAGTGTTAGGAGTCATATAGGAAGAGTATGGAGATGCAGACATTGAAGTTTTGAAATTATAATGAGGAATGCCCCCACTTCTAAGCAATGGTGGATGAAGAAGATATGATTATTTGGAGAAGGACCGGTTCAAAGCAATTCACAAATAAATTATGCTCTGAAATGCTCAGTGACTAGAGTGCTATGGAGGAAGTTGGTATGGTTTAACAACTAAACTAAAACCTCTTTCAGTATATGCAAGTTTTGTGACCAAGTTTAAAAGATACCATAACATTTTGATGAATTGTCAATATACCATCAACTTTTAGAATTATGATTAGAATAAATGTAGAGTACAATGGTTAATCGAATGCAAGCTATATTATAAGCGAAGTAAGTTAGATTTACAAACAAGAATCACTAACATTTTATTCAAACTGGTACCCAATTATAGAACTTATTCCTTCTGGAAGAAAAGAACAAGAAAATTGTTGGAAAGATTGATTCAAAGTTTAAAATGTGGTCTTTGTTTAAAGATAAAATTTAAGAGTATTAACATAGAGTAGTAAAGATAAGAGTTATTATCTGTTAGGATTTAAACTTTTAAACTTTTGATTTGTTTTCTTAATCTTTATCTAGATATTATCTAAGTTTGTTATTTCATTGCTTATATATTTAGGCCTTCAATATCAATGTACAGTGCAACTCATTAATAAATTGCCTCTTTCATTATCTCTTTTCTATTCTACTTTATTTTAGTTAGTTTCTGATTCTAAATTCCAACATAATATTAGAGTCCTCAAAGATCTTGAGGGACCTATGAATGATTAATGCTTTACAAGCTTAAGAGCAAAGAAGGGCAATGAGAGACCAAGAAAGTGAAAAGATGGAAGAAGGAGCCTATCTAGCAAAGGTTCCGTCATAAAAAAAGAAAGAAAATATTTCTCAATATGGTCATTATGAGAAGTTTGGTCATGAAGAAAAAGATTGCTAGCATAAAGGGAAGTCTCGATGTTGGGACCCGATCTCGGAACCGGATCCCAACCGAAAAACGGAAGCGAAAGAAACGGATAAAAAGGCAAAACGCAAAACAAAAGCGGAATCGCATGCGAAAATTAAAATTTTCACTTCAAAAATCGGGGTCCAACATTCGATGCTTTATGAAAAAGAATTGCAAGTTCAACAATGAAAAACAAACAAATACAGTGCAAGTGATTGAAGAAGACAACATCTTCTAGTTGGTGAGAAGTGCACCAAGACGTATCATAGAGAGAAGTGCTCTATGGCGATAAGATGATGAGAAAGTGCATCATACAGTGAAGAGAAGTGCTTTACAAATAAGAAATTTGGAGAGATGTGCTCTATAGAGTTTGAATTTTCTGCAACTTTGAATCAAGGAAGAATGTTGGAAATATTGATTCAAAGTTAAAAATGTGGTCTTTGTTTAAAGATAAAATTTGATAAAATTTAAGAGTATTAACATAGAGTAATAAATATAAGAGTTGCCATCTGTTAAGATTTAAACTTTAAAATTTTTTATTTGTTTGCTTAATCTTTATCTAGATATTATCTAATTTTGTTATTTCATTGCTTATATATTTAGGCCATCAACATTAATATAAAGTGCATGTTGAGACCCGATCCAGAAACCGGATCCCAACCGAAAAACGAAGAACGGAATGAAAGAAAAAAGAGACGAGGCGAATCGAAATGGAATAACGGAAGTATCGAATGCGAAACAAAGTACGAATACCAAAATACGGAAACAAAATACAAAT
>JAOSBK010000206.1:6651627-6667609 GCA_027568895.1 Erythroxylum shatona | reverse complement strand
TATCATGTATGGATTGGCATGTTGATTTGGATTTGTTGCTTCCGCTGCAAGTAATGATTTCTTAAAAGTTTTGAAATATACCGTTTTTCCAAACAAAGCATGTTTTCTTTTTCCGATCCAACAGAAAGTTGTTAGGTAATCATTAATTCACATGTATAGTCTAATATATCTCCTCCTGCTTTATCACTTTGCATATGAATCATGTTAATTGAAATAGTATTGACTTTAATATGATAAAATTAATTAAGCTAACTTTATATTTTGAAGTTAATTAAGTTAACTTTATCATTATGCACAACACCCTCTTCTGAGCCCAATTCCTCAACATTACCTATTATAGTCGAAACTTCTAGAGCCATAATTAAAACAATAATCTTATGTGTAAGATACAACTTAATTATCCCAAGTTTTTTAGAATATTAATTAACCTAATGATATTTTCTTTAAATTTAATTAGCCTTAAAGATTTAGTGAATGTAATAGGAACTATCTTGTGTCCTAAATATTGGACTTCCTCATTAATTCTCTTGCCCAGGAATTTCCTAAATAATCTAGTTGATTTTTAGAAATCCTAACAACTAAGACCTAAATAATCTTATTCTTGAGGAACCTAAAAATTTAGAAAGGGTTACGCTCTTATATAAATGAGTAAAATTGAATAAATTGAGTTATTGTTGATTAGATTTAAGAATATCTTGATGTATTGACTATAAATGAGGGTGTATGCGTTAGAAATTGATATACTTGATTTTTGAATTGGATTATTATAGATTTTGCGATGTAAATGCGGACTCAATTGAGAATAGACATATAGTTTGGAGAACAAAATTGAGTTGTGGTTACTGGTAGATATAGAAGTGTATTTTTATTGCAGGAATGATCCTTATTTTAAAAAGGGTATGTTCCTTTTATAGGGAAAACTCTATTGAAATTTTAATAGGCTCCTCTTATAGCTCATGACTTTGATTGATTATAATATTTCATAACAATTGTTTTAATATATCATGCTTCGTAAAATGTGAATGTTTTTGGGAATTAGTTATAGGAACTGTGAATGTTTTTGGGAATTAGTTGTAGGAACTCATTTGTTGGCATTGTTTATAATTTGAAGGATTTAAGAGAAGCTTTAGCAGGTATTCAAATGACATTCATATCCTTATAACCATGGATGTCAACAATGATTTTTCACACATGGAGAATGACATTGGTATTAGTTTCTATATTTCTCATTATAGGTCCGTCATCATCATCTTACTTCACGTACTTCAGGAAGATCCTTCTACGTGTCAATTGCGGTTAGTGATTTTGTTTTTTACTACGTTTTCTTGAACTTACCTTTATTTGGGTATTTGTTTGCAGTTTGAACTTCCCATCTGAACTTCCTGCATATTTAATTGAAATGTCCTGCACGATGTGAAACTTGTTTGTGTTATGAACTTCGATTTGTCATTGAATATAGGATGAGTTTGACTTATATTACAGTTCCAATATAATGATATGACATCTAAGTTATTTCATTTATGCTATCTGAAATGATTAGCTTCTCTTTACTTTTCTTGTGCAAATTTTTACATGTATCTTTTTAAAATTGTATATGTTAAAACAATTTATTAAAATAAGTATTCAAATTTTTATGAATACTTATTATATTTGACACTAGTACATATTTAATATAGGAGTTTTAACATTAATTATCTTCAAACATATATGATTACAAACATATATGTTCAATCTTAAGTTTACAAATATTTTATATCTCAACCCATAATCCTTAACCCATAACTCACGATGGAGCTCCCGTGAGGCTCATTGGTGAAAAATACGAGGAGCCTAGGAGTCACAGCGAGAACTTGTGATCTTGATTCATATGTCTTATCTTAGATGTTTTGTAGTCTTTGGCTAACATGAATGATACTAACTGTGGATTCACTGTTTTAAATTAACAGTTGCCCATAAATGAGTTTCTGGGATAAATCTTGGATGTATGGACAATTAATCGCTGATGGTTTTATTAATTCTGAATTTGTTGAGGGAGTTGAAACTTTTATTCATTATGCATATTCTCAACTTGCATATATAGATGGGCCAAAGATCAGATATCCATGTAAATAGTGCAAACAAAAATGTTTCCTTACTATTGATGATGTTAATGGGAATTTGTTGAGAAAAGGGTTTAACTCCAATTATTTTGAGTGGACACGATATGGGGAACCTAACATTTGTAGCACTTCAAGAGGTAATCAAGCAGAATCGTCTGTCAACCTAAATAAGTATGAAGGGGGGATTGGATTTAGAGCAAATTATGTGGATGGAACTGAAAATTCGTACATGCAAATGGTTTATGATGGGGCTTGTTATACCTTTGAGAAAAATAGGAAAAATCTTGAAGAAGAACCTAACCCAGAAGAAAAATAGTTTTTTGACTTACTACAGTCAGCTGACCGAGAATTGTGGCTAAATTGTGAGACAATGACCCAATTTTCTTCAATTGCTCGAATATTAAACATAAAGTCTGAAGGTCATAATTCAGACCGTAGTTTTAATAAAATTCTTGAATGGTATAATGAATCATTGTCTACTGATCATACAACGGTTAATAGTTTTTACAATATGAAGAAACTTATTAGGGATCTTGGTTTGCCTGTTGAAAGGATTGATTGTTGCAAATTGGGATGTATGTTGTATTAGGGAGATGATGTGGACTTAGTAGAGTGCAAATTTTGTGATCAATCTAGGTTTAAGCCTAGAAAGCGTTCAATGAAACAGAAATTAGTACCATAAAAGCGGATGTATTATTTCCCGCTAACTCCGAGACTTCAAAGAGTTTATGCTTCTGATGTTACTACATCTCACATAAGATGGCATACTAAACACAAACAAGAAGATGGAGTAATGAGTCATCTATCATATGCACTAGCATGGAAGCATTCAATGACACACATCTTGATTTTGCAGTTGAATTTCGAAATGTTAGGTTGGGATTGTTGACAAATGGATTTCAAACTTTAGGATAATCTGGGCAGCTATATTCATCATGGCCAATCATAATTACTCCTTATAATTTGCTTCCTTGGATGTGTATGAAAGAGGCATATATGTTCTTGACAATGATTGTGCCAAGGCCTACAAATCCAAAGCATAAAATTAATGTTTTCTTATAACCATTGGTATCTAAATTGCAACATCTTTGGGAATATGGTGTTCAAACACATGATGTCTCAAAAAAATAGAATTTTGTGTTGAGAGCGGTTTTGATGTGGACCATTAGTGATTTTCCGGCATTTGCCATGTTATCTGGATGAAGCACAGCTAGAAAATTGGCTTGTCCTTACTATGGACATGATTCTGATGCGTTTTATCTTCCAAACGGGAGCACACTATGTTGGTTTGACAATCATAGGAAATTTCTTCCTTCAGATCATCCATTTAAACGCAATAAACATAAGTTCATTAAGAATAAAATGGTAAAAACAGCTCCTCCTCCTCTCAAAGCTGGTGAAGAGATTTTGCAAGAGATTGAGGAATTAGTCTTGCTGAAAGTAACAAAATTTGAAGCCGATGAAGTAAATACAAGCATTAGTCAAAACTTTGGTTGGAGAAAATGGAGCATATTTTGGGATTTGCTATATTGGAAAACTAATTTGATACGTCATAATCTAGATGTGATGCATACTGAGAAAAACATTTTTGACAACTTGTTCAATACCATTATGAATATTGAAGGGAGGACAAAAGACAATGAAAAATCATGAGCTAAATTGTAACTTTTTTGCAGAAGGAATAAGTTACATATATATTTTCGCACTGGTAAATATCCAAAAGCATGTTACACTTTGGACAAAAAACAAAAGGAGCTTTTGTGTGAATGGTTGAAATGTCTAAAGCTTCCTGATGGTTTTGTTTCAAACTTAGCTAGGTGTGTTGACCTGAGAAAGTACAAATTATTTAGGATGAAAAGTCATGATTGTCATGTATTTAAGGCTAATTCCAATTGTATTTCGGGAGTTGCTACCAAATAAGGTTTGAGAAGTAATAATAGAAATAAGTATGTTTTTCAAAAGTTTAACATCATTTGAATTCAAGTTGGCTGAAAAGGAAAAACTAGAAAAGGAAATTCCAGTAATTTTATACAAGCTAGAAGGGATTTTTCTTCCAAGATTCTTTGATTGTTTGGAGCATCTACCTATGCATTTAGCACAAAGGCAAAACTAGTCGGACTAGTTCAATATCGATGGATGTATCCATTTGAGAGGTAAGCTGACAAAAATTATTGCAATAACAATATTACTATGTTTTTACTACAAAATTGTAATAACCATTTTATCTAATATAGGTATTTGCATCCCTTGAAAAAAAAGTGAAAAATAAGGTCAGAGTTGAAGGTTTGATATGTAATGCTTATTTGGTGGAAGAAGTTAGTACATTTTGTGGACATTATTTTGAGCCACATGTTCACACAAGAGAAAGAAAAGTTCCTCATAATGACGATAGGGAAGGAACGAGTGATGCTGATGGTAACTTGTCTATTTTCACATATCCTGGGCAAACATATGGACGTCCAACAACAAAAATGTTAACAAAGGAAAAAATTGAGGCTGCACATGGTTATATTTTATTGAACTGTCAAGAGGTCTACCTTTCGTGCAGTAAGTTGAACATAATTATTTCTTCCTTCATTATTAAGTATGTTCATTACTGAAATACGTAATAATGTATTTAGATTATACGAGGCATTGTTATGTGAGATAATGCTGGACAACACGAAGAATGATATAAATAAAGAAGTTGAAAGACATTTTCCTCGATGATTTGAGAGATATGTAAGTTTTCACTTACAAATATTCTTATAATTCAATACCATATTTAAGTGTTCTCATGACATTATACATTAATGGTATGATAATTTCTTTTATGTAGGCTTTAGAAAATCTAATAAAGAACAAGTTCATTTGTGATCTTGCAAAGGGACCTCTGCGAACTATTAAATCGTATTCGGCATATTTCGTGAATAGATACAAATACCATACAGAATATCATGGACATAGCATGGCAACAATAAACAATTAAGTTGTCATACAGGGAGAATTGATGGATTACTATGGTAAAATTATTGAAATACTTGAAGTTGAGTACCATGCTTTGCCAATTAAGCGATGTGTGATATTTAAATGTGACAGGTATGACCTGACTCCAAATGTTGGAACAAAAGTGCATAGCTGATACAATCTAGTTGAAATCAACTACCAAAGGAGATTGAGACAATTTGAACCTTTTGTGTTGGCAATGTAAGTGAAGCAGGTGTGTTATGTCCCTTTTCCAAGCTTACGACGAGATAAGATAGATTGGTTGGCAGTTTGGAAAGTTAAACCTAGAGGTGTTTTTCAATCACATCGAAAAGGAGAGTAGAGAATTGAAAGTGAACCGTTTCAGGGAGATGCCACTTTTATAAATACACCTGTCACATATGAAGATAATGAACCTTTGAATGAGCCATCTAATGAATATGTTGAAATTTCATCTGGAGAGGATGACAAGGGTTAGAGATCTGAAGAGGAGCTGAAATTTGATTCTTAATCTTCCGAAGAAGAAGATGATTGTAGTTTACATTTAAGTTATGATAGTGATTAAATTATGTTTGTAATTGAATATTTTAATCAACATCATAAATTATTTCATGTTTAGTATATTATGTACAATATTTCATTGAAAATATTATTCAAGGAATGTAGACATGGCATCTAGTTCCATATGGTAGTAATTCCTTCCGTTGGGAGGAATGTGGCAAAATTGTTCTAACCCAAGAAATAAACATCGCCACTTCATAAACCAATGATCGTTTGCCTTCCATAACTAATCTTCTGTTTCAAGGTGTTTAGTATGATCTGGACAATGTCTCTTTCTTTATTATATACATCTCATTTCCTTTGATGAAGTTATTATATATATTCACATTTGATGATTTATACTCCATGTTGTTTTAAGCTTCCTTGAATCTCAAACATGACATGTATGCCGATAGAGGCGAAAGCAATGTTACAATAGTCTATAAAGGATTAGGGAGATTGGCTATTTTAGAAAATTCGTCAATTCTACAAACCTCGTATGGACATTCACGTATACATTAATATCTAGTTTTGATTCGTTTAACGGTTTTGTAATATGACATTATGAAAGTTCTAAATTGATTGTGTTTTAGGTAAATCTATTCCCACTAGTAGTTCATCTGAAAAGTTAATCTTCCATACTATGAGTGGCGACTCATTCACTGTATCCTCTATAAGTTTAGCTATAGTGGAAACATTGTTGCAAGAAGGTATTCAAAAGCATATACCTAAGGGAAGAAGTATCACTATTTCAATTGGTGCATTTGAACATCCCAAGACACTTCTCGGGAATCCAGACATCGAGGACTCATTTACCTTTACTGACTCCCATGTCATATAGAATCAAACAAAATAATTATATCATTGTAATTTATAAATGCAATATACTAAACTCAGCTTTAAAGTTGATTTATTATTGTATCTGTAAGAATTTGTCAAACAACCTCCCTACTAGTTAGAGGTTAACCTACATCTTATTGAATGAGGGTTGTTATTGTTCTTCTTGTATGACTTTAAAAATTATTAACTATCGTTTGTACTTGAATATGATATTCAACAAATCGCCTTATTTCCTTTTCCATATATTGTGTAAAATATTGAAATCAAATTCTATTATAAGTAGAAATTTCGATAAACAATGAATTTCAGGTAAAAATATAGGACCAAAGAGATAGCATAAGGTAATGCGGTCTAAGTTTAGAGGCATGTTCGGAGGTACTTATTGTGAAGGTGGATCATCACAGTCTGCAGCTCGCACTGAATCACGTCCTCCCCCTCTAGGGTTTACAATTGTAGATGAGGCATCTCCTACTACTCATCATGCTATATCATCCCTATCCCCAACTCATATATCATCCAATACCGCTTTATCGGATGGAGGAGACGTCTGCCAGCCTAGAGTTGAGGGGCTTAACGGAAGAAAGTACATAACAATTGTCAATAATCTGTAAGTGAAATCATATTAATCACTAATTGTTTTTAATTAAGTTATAGGTTTATCCGTTTTTTCATTGAATAAATTTACTTCTTATATTAGGTTAGTTCCATCTGGACCGTGTTTCAGAAATATGACTTCTAAATTTAAAGAAAGGATTTTTTGTGAGGGTTATATGTGGAAGAATATCTCTCAGGCGACAAAAGGATTTTACTTTTAGGAGTTTAAGGTACAATAAAGATTTATTTTCTTTCTATATTGATTTATATACACTAATTAAATAAGTATTATTACATTATAGTAGTTTAAATTTTTCTTCTTATTTCAGAAAGAATTTTTCTGGGATTCTAGTATCAGTGCCATCATACATAGACTATGGGAGAAGCGAGCTTGTACACGTTATCACGACTTTATTTGTGCGATACACAAGGCGTGTGTATAACCGCGTGGAATCGTTGACAAGAGTATTGGAGAAACCCTGAGGCTATGTCCATCTCAGGGCGTAACTCCACTAACAGACGTGGAGGCCCGAGGAGAGAAAGTCTTCCCGTACATACGGGAGGATCAATAACCCACCACGAGCATACATAGAGACTTGTAAGTATCTAAACTTGACACTTATATTGTAAATGTTTTACTTTGTTATATTATAGATAATGATAATGGTATAAATATCTAGTACCATATATGGTTATGTTGAGTTATTTTTTTGTTCAACAGGGATAAATATCATAACAATAGAGGAAACTCTGTAGAAATTTTTATAAAATGTAGTTCACATCTAACGATTTAGATTAAATATGCAAGAACAGTCTTTGGGTATGAAGCCTACACCTACTCAGTTGTTTTTTCACATTCACACAAAGAAGCATGACGGTGTAATATTCGCCAACAGCCGATTTAGAGAGTTGAATGTGTGTGAAATTAATACATTATTATTATTTCTTAATAGTAATCCCTTACTAATGTAAACATTGCTTCCTAATAGGACCAAATACAACATGTCATTCGGCGATAGTCTCAGGAGGAATAACATGTTGATGAGACTCAAACGTATCTTATGGCTGTCGGTGGTAAGGACCGTCGTGAATGGATATTTGAGCTAGTTTCATTTGCGAACACATGTTATTCGCAATCCTCAATATCCAGTACAGCAGCGTCTACTAGACTAGCTATAAATGAGGGTGAAGTCATTGAGCTTCAGACCACAGTGCAGACATTGATGGAGCAGATGGCTCAGCGAAGATAGGAGGTGAAGCAGTTGAAGAGGAGGGGTAGCACCTCAGAGCATCCACCAACACCAAGACATTAGCATTGTTGTAATCATTTGCTTTCAATTACAAAGACTTATTATGTACACTGCAATGTTTTTTATTATCAATTAAGAAAATTTTAACTTTATATCATCAATCAACTTTCTATTTAAACAAATTAATACATAAACAAATAAATTTATTATGCACAGATAATTCACAACTGTAGAAATCATGCATTTTTCACAAGATCATCAAATAAATTTTAATGTCGGGATTTTTTTAAAATTTTCTTACCTTCCATTACCGACGAAATATATAAAACTGACGTAAAAAACACTATAATTACCGACAGAAAACCATAAATCGTCGGTAAATTGTTGATGGTAATTACCGATCGTTCTTTTTCTTCCATTGCTAATATTCATTATCTTAACGACGGTTAGTGTCCGTCGATATATTTTTCCAACGGAACGACACATGAAAATTTCATCGTTATAATTATCTACGGTAGTGTTAAAGATGTTTTTGTCCGTCGGTAATTCTCCCATTTACCGTCGATTTTTCCGTCGGTAAACATAAGATTTCTTGTAGTGATATATATCTTAAGAGTTATATATGTGCTAATTTGTAAATCCTATAAGTTTTAAGAGAACTCAAAAGAGAGAGAGCTATAGAGATCTACTGTAGTTATCTTGTAAAGTGTTATTGGGTTAGATAGCTCGAAATATTTATCACTTATATCCTACTATTTGATTTAGCATATATTTTGTCTATTTCTTCCATAATTTTTTCCTTTATAATGGAAGATTTTTCATGATAAAATTATGTGTTAGATATGTTTGAATCATCTTCATTATTCAAGTGGCTAATTATTAGTTCAGTGCAATTAAAGATTTTATGAACGTTATTATTTGGAGCATCAACATAATAAACGTTATGATTTAGGGACATACTTTATGTTATTTTGTCTACTGACGTCACCTGTATATTGATTTTAACATCTATTATTTGTGGCCACTGCAGGGTATAATGTTAAGAAGGGAGTACATAATCACAGTGTCAACTTGTGTATCTTGTAAAATGACAAACATTCAGGACACAAGTGATGACAAAAAGTGGTGGTCAGTGGTCGGTTTCTTCTATATTTCTGTTAAAAGATGTCTACTTTTCTTGGGAGATCGATTCAACTGGGGTATAGCCTTGTCCATTAATACGTAAAATTTATCTCATAATAAGAGCGGCCTTGAGTACCACTGAATTACTAACTCTAATGGTGGAGGTTTTGGCATCAATTTAATGATTGAATAAGGATTTTATTATCCAAAATTTTAAATTGCGTAATACAAGTTATATTATAGTCACGAGAGATTGCTGTAAGATGAAAAATAGAAAAAAAATTATGGCTTACTATGTCATTACAAATAATCAAATTTATACGATTCTCAATTAAAAAATAATGACAAAAATTTTAAAATAAAACATAATAATAAGATATTTTATTAAAAAAAGAAATTACAATCAAATATTATAATATAATATTAAATATTATTAATTTTCTATTGTATCTACAAAATAAAGATATGAGAAAAAAAGTCTAATTTTATCATTTAAAAGTTAAAATCAAGCACTTCAGCAGTTAGATGAGAGCATTAAAGAGTTGATCAATAGAGGAAACATGAGCTACAAAGCTAACTTGATCACGAATGAAATGATAATCAAGAGTCACATGCTTCATTTGTGAGGGGAAGACCAAAGTTACAATAGATTCATAGCGCCCACATGATCAGTAAATGACCCATTGATCTTGGAAACAGAAATGAAGCTCAGCAAGCAGACTTGATTTACTTATTCAGATTGTTTCTAAGTTCCTTTGGCGTGTGGTCAATTAGCAACATCCACATGTCAGGCAAGCACCTAACTAAGAGTTCATATCTTATCTTATTTGAGCAATGTTCTAACATGGGTAACTTTGATAAATTGCAGATGGTTGTTGAAGAGATGAACATTTTAGCTAGTCTTTTTGAGATATGATAATCAGAAAATATTCTACCCAAATTCAGTTCTAGCTACAAAACCCATCAACTTTTACAGGAGCCCTAAAATGAGCGTTACCGATCAATCAACAACTAAAATGAGCATTACCGTGGACTTTGCTGTTGATGTTTCCACCTTTATGGAGACAATTGGAGCTTTGAAAGGGAAAATAAAAGCGTATGTCGCGTCTTCTCTCCATTTTATAGACCATTGGATGTGTTGCCTTATTTTGATAGTCTTGCAATAGATAACTCACATAGTTGGAACTGAATACTCTTTTTAACCATTCAACTTTTTGTTTAAGCTTTCTTTCTTCTGAATACTCTAAATCCTGCCCCTCTCTGAGATTTCAGGTAGTTGGAAAACAAGCCTCAGCACTAGCGTCCAAGCTACTGCTTGCAAGTTAAGGAAATTTAGGATGTGAAAAAGATGAAAATGGCTCTTTAATCACACAATAAACTTTCAGAACATCGTGGATAGGGGAAATCGAAGATCTGATCTCATGTTAAAGTTGAAAAAGAATTTTGAAGAGCTAGGTGTCAAATATCACCTTCTACGTCAAGAAATCCATCTTCATTATCTTAGGCCACTACCAGCAGCTCAAGCCTGGGCAGTTGCTACAAGATGATGGCTCGCCTAGTTTGTTTGTACTTCCGTTTGCTTCCTGATAGTATAATCTTGTTTGAAATGTGCATTGTTCAATGATTAGCAGAAGATTAATTATATGGTGAATCAAGTTCAGAGAAGGAATCAACCTCTGTGTATATTTGTACTACTTTTTGAAAGAAGATTTATGTATTCCTATTTGTTTTTTATTTTTACTAGACGTTCATCTCAAGTTATTTAGAGCAGTCATATTTACCTGTACTATTTTATTATTCATTAGAAATTTATGCAGTCCTTTCCATTTTTATCTTCGTTTAAAGTCAGCATTCTATTCCTAACCTATGACTAGAAAATTATAGCTTGAATATTGGCTAGGTGTTGGGAACACAACCTTTCATATGCATTCTAAAACAACTATGGAAGCCTCGAGATCCACCTACATATAGCTTTTAGCATTACTGCATTATCCTGTAATCACTTGACAACGCAAGTAACTGCTTGTTTCGCATTTATGTATGAATTAAGTGAACTGGTTGGCAATAAAAGTGAAAGAAAACAGCAATAGGAGAGAAGTCAATGAATTAAAAATTTAGTTTCAATTATACTACAGTAACATTTTCATAGAATAAGAGAGAAGTTGATGAATTAAAAATTTAGTTTTTACTTATGCTACAGTAACATTCTTAATTCATCAAAATTTCTCTTAATGTTGCTTTCTTTCACTTCTCTTGTCTGTGAGACTTGATTAGGAGATGCAGATGATTGGAAGAGAAGGTGGTGAAGGTGTTAGTTTTTTTTGTTGATTTCTAGTTGCAAAGAAAGCTTTAAACACAAGTATCAACAAGAACTCAAAGGGAATATTCATCTTTTAGGATATTAAATTTTGCCTATAGGAACAAAACACTCCTATATAGGAGCATTTTCATTTCTAACTGATTGGGTTCAATTCACCAATGCATTCAATTGATTACTAAACATGTCCTAAGTGATTAACTCTGAATTTTCTTTCTCTAAATGAAGGAGTTTAGACTTTATGGTTCTCAGTTAAGCTCTTAAACCAATGGCATATGTGGCTACAAGTTTTTGCCGACCTTCCCTATCGATTGTTGACCTAATTAATTGAGGAACAAAACTTTTTATCGTTGACAATACAAAAAATACGATTATTGGCTATATTTTTTGCAACATTTTGAAATTTATAGCCAATAGTAAGTATTTTGCTATAAAATTTTTAAATCATATCTTATTGAAACAATGCCTTAAAAATAAATATTTCATGGGTTTTTTCAAAGACTATTAGCTATGACCTAATTTACGTGGCAAAAATAATTTTGATCAATAGGCCATTTTCAGATTTTTTTAGCTAATTATTATTAGCTACATCTTTTTAACTAAGAAATGATTTTCGAAACAAAAAATTTTTGCTGAGCTAATTATTTAAGGAACAGAACTTGTTATCATTAACATTACAAGAAATATGACTATTGGCTATAATTTTTTTTGCTACATTTTGAAATCTATAGCCAATAGCAAGTATTTTGCTATAAATTTTTAAATCGTATCTTATTGACACAATGCCTTAAAAATAAATATTTCATAGGTTTTTTAATAAGATACTATTATTAGTTATAATGTGAGCGTTTATATGCCAAAAACAATAGGGTTTAAGTACTCAACACCTAATTAAAGAAATAAGCTCTCTTGTTCTCTTTTACTTCCTTTCTCTCTGATGTCTTAACTTTCGTCACACTACCTTTCTCTTACCACTTCCTTTAGCAACCATCATCATTTTCAAGCCCTAGGTTTTTAATGTTTTCAAATTCTGTCTCACGATGTTCGTCTTCCTATCTTGTCTCTTTCTTTTTTCCTTTTTTTCTTATTTTATCTTAAGTATTGATTTTGATTTCTGTTAAGTTAGGTTATGATTTTAATTACTAAAATTGGCATATGAAGCCTAATTTAAATTTGGATAATGAATGTCTTTGGTAATAGTTTCAAAAGTGGCGTGGTTATTAGTTAAATGTAACATCTCGATGATAATGCTCTTTTATTTTATTTTTAGTTCTTATTAATAGTGTTATGTTTATATGCTTCTCTTTGAAATTTCCTTGATCAAAGATTATAAGATATAGAGGCGAGGCTTTTAATTATTTATATAGTTACTATTATATAGAATGAGTATTTTATAATACTATACCCATTCAATAGTAGTTACTATTTTGGTTTGTTCAATTTCTTGAGATTTAACCTAACGACCTAATATCATTTATTTTATCTAGTGAATTGTTGTTGTGATAAGTGTACTTTTCTAGTGAGAGCTTTATGTTCTTTAACATGTATTGTTTATCAATGTATCTCTTAAAGTTGACTTTTATTGATTTTTGAATTACAGATATTTACTCTTCTTCTATTCCAAGAATTTTCAAAGCCAGCCAATCAACTGCATTCTTTGTTAGAATATAAAATCATATGTTAATTTCGATTTACTATTATGTTATTTGCAACTTAAATTGCATTCTCTAATTTAGTAAGTAACTTATAATTGAATAACAACATGAAAAAAAAAAAAGTTGGATGACTCATGAAAAATGGTTTGGTCAATAATTAGAAAGAGTGAAGACTTTAATGAAATTTGTAAAAGATCAAATGGGTTTAGAATGTGAAATTCATTGTCCATGCATAGATTGCTGAAATTTCAACAATCAAATTCAAGATGTGGTATATAATGCCTTGTTAATCTAAGACATAGATAAATTCTACACTCGATGGATTTATCATAGAGAATGTTCTCAAGTTAGTAATGGTAAAAGTTTTTATCTAGGTGATGATGGTGATAACAATACTGATGTAGATGATGGTGATAACAATGTCGACGTACATAATGAAATCCAAGAAATTTTAGAGGATGTGTAGAATTATATGGAGACTATGGATGATAATACTATGCCTAATACATTTGGTAAAAGTACACAAGATCATTTTGAGAAGTTATTGAAAGAAACCTGAGATGAATTATATTCTGGGTGCTACAATTTCTCATAATTGTCTTTTTTTTTCATGAAGTTGCTACACTTGAATGTACATAATAGGTGGAGTAACAACTCTTTTGACATGTTAATTGACTTGCTCAAAGATACATTACTGGTCAGCCATGAATTGATCAAATCTTACTACAATTGTATCAATACATGCTTGTAAGTATAATTGTATTATCTTTTGAAAGAGTTTGAAGACCTTCAAGAATATCTAATTTGAGGCACATTAAGGTGACAATTGGATGATGGAAAAGGTAAAAAGATATCACATAAATTCTTGAGATACTTCCTTGTTAAACCAAGACTATAAAGGTTGTTTACATCAACAAAAACAACCATAGCTACGAGGTAGCATAAAAAAATTCATTAATGATAACGTCATGTGTCATCCAATAGACACAAAGGCATGGAAACACTTTTATTGAAATTTTTTATAGTTTGCAGAGGATTATTATAATGTTTGACTTAGGTTGGCCTTTGATGGATTTAATCTATTTGGTAATGTAAGTACTTCTTACAACACGTGGTTAGTAATTCTTATGTCATATAATTATGCTCATGGAAATGCATTAAAGAGTCCTTTTCTTATACATTGATGTATATATGCAACCATTAATTAATGATTTAAAACATCTTTGGAAGTTAGGTTAGAAACTTATGATACTATAAAAGATGAAAATTTTAAAATGCAGGTTGTTGTTCTATTAACCGTAAATGATTTTTCAGCCTATATTGTTTAGATGAAGTACTAAAGGGCCATAGTACTAAAGGGTATATGGCATACCTTGTGTATAATCATCAAACTCATTATATAAGGTTACAAAGCAAAATATGTTACATGGGACATTGTCTTTACTTAGCACATGGGCATAGAAGATGAAGAAGCAAATTGTTTAATGGCAAAGTAGAACATAGTGAAGCTCCTTTGCACTTTTTAAGTGATGATGTGCTAGATCAATTATCACATTTGCAAGAGTTTATTCCTGAAAAACAACAAAGTAAGAGCAAGTGAAAGCAAACTTTTGTTGGTCTCAAATGGACATTTTTTTAATTTTCCTTATTAGAAGAATTTGCTATTAAGTAATAATCTTGATGTCATGCATATTGAAAAGATTATAAAAATATTTAAGGCACTTTGATGGGTATTGATGGCAAATTGAAGCACATAATTAACGCTAGATTATATGTAGAAGAGATGAATATAAGAAAATATTTGCATTTGAAAAGAAGAGATGATAGGTCACACATGATTCTATCTGTTTGTTACACTATGTAAAAAAAGGAGAAACAAACTTTTTCAAGTTTCTTAAGTCAGTTAAGTTTCTTGATGGGTATGCCTCTAATATAGCCTGCTCTGTTAATGTAAACAAGGAAAAGGTTTTGGGCTCGAAGAGCCATTATTGTCATGTGCTTCTATAACGATTACTTCTTGTTAGAATATATGAGTATTTGTAAAAGGTTATTTTTTGAAGCAATTATGTTGTAAGATACAGAAATTTGAATAACTTGAACAAATGAAAAAAGACATTGCTTTTATCCTTTTAAAGCTTGAACTAGTTTTATTCGCCATCATTCTTTGATGTTATAGTGCATTTGGCAATTCACTTACCATACAAGAAAAAAAATTTGTGGCCCAATTCAATTTTAATGGATGTTCCTGATTAAAAGTTAATTTGTTTTCAATTCTACATTTGATGTCTTTTGTTATTATTTAGTAAAAACTGTTGATCTTTTATGCTTTTTTAGGTTTTTGGGCTTGATAAGTCAAAATTTGTATAGATAATTGGGGAGTGATTTGAATTCATTTTGACTTATTTCTTTGTGAATTTGAAGTTTTATTCAGTTAATTCGCTCACATTCCGAGTGTATTTCTTGATAGGTACAATTGGTGGATTATGGGGAAAAAGGGGCATAACTTCCCTTGGGGATGCCGGACCAAAGCCAATCAAGGACGATTGCAAGGAGAATTCCGAGCGCTGCAACTTCCGAGAAGACTCCGAGAAGAAATTATGG
>JAOSBK010000206.1:6636953-6649270 GCA_027568895.1 Erythroxylum shatona | reverse complement strand
GAGATATGATTGAATATGAAGAATCAAATGAATTGAGGTTTGAGTGTGGATGAATTTCAAATTGGAAATTGAAGTTGTTTTGAATGAAGTGGAAAAAAAATTTTCCAACGTTTGTAAAGTATGCGTTTTTGGATGTCGGAGTTAAACGTTTTGACCTTAAACTTTTTGATCTCTTTGGTTTTCGCCCACGCTTTATGATTTCAAGATCTGTTTTTCGAAAAATTTTGTACACACACTTTTTGATTCCGAAAGGTTGGGTTTCAGAAACGGGTCCCAACAACACTAATAACAAAACATACGTACATATATATAAATCCTTCATCAACTTAGTACACATATTCAACTTCATTTTTGCTTTTATTGTACTTCTAACTTTCATCTTAATTCTTCCCATTTCAAAATCTCTTATCCACTAGAAACACCAAAGAAAAATATGGACCTATCCACATTTCTCATTTACTACTTTAAACTTGTCTATCATTTCTAACTCAAAAATTTTCATTCATTTGTTCTTTAATCATGACTAATCACCAAAATTTCTCATTTAATAGTTCTAATCTTCTAAGAAAAGTTTGGGGTCCATCATTCAAGCTTAACCTTGTTTTAGTTTTCTTGCTTGCAAAATATGTTCATGTGTTTTTTGTAAAGTGCATTGCTATTTTAACCTAATTCAACCTGGTGCTCACCCTCACCCTTTCTCCACCACTATATTCATCTCTGAACCTCCATATCTCCTTTCCCACCTTATAATTCACCTACAAAACCATAAACACAAACATCATCAGTCAATTATGGATAGATAGGTAACTTGCCTAACACAATTTTCCACCTCTACCTTACTTAATAGATTCTATAAAACTTTCCCCCTCTATTATAAGTAGACACCATAATGGTATTAGTGACAAAATTTGTTGGAAATATATAAGATAAAAGGTCCATTTCACCTTTTTTAGCTAACCTCACGCATGAACCTAATATTCTTATCCTCCTCCTCCTTCCCCTCCTAAACTAGTGTCTCCTTCATATAGAAGCTAATTCTAAACTAGTCAATCCATCACTTAGTTCAAAACAAGTGGTGGGAGATGAATATGGGAAATATCTACACCATTCTCCACCTAAAGTAGAAGAGGGCAGTTATCTAGTTACTCCTGATGACTAAATTTTGATTAAAGGTGCCAAAACTTAGAAGTCAACATTGGTAGGGTTCTTTAATGGGAAGCATATAGCCTTACCCATTATGAAGGAATAAACCATAAAAAGATGGAAATCCAGAGGTTTAAATGAGATACTAATGCTCAAAGACAATTTGATTATCTTTAAATCTTTCAATCATCTTAATACTAAGGAGATAATGGAGATTAGTCTATGGCATATCTGGAGTTAACCATTGTTTCTTTTATTATGGAAACCTAGAATGAGTTTGGAAAAACTTACGCATGAGCAGATACCACTGTGGATTAACATACTTAGTTTTTCATAGGAATAATAGTTTTAAAAACTTCTCTACACATTTCAAACTGTGTATTAAACTCTAGGGGTTATTGACCTTAGTATAAAGGGGAATTAGTACACATAGTTAAACAAACAATCTAGTAGTTACTTTATTAGAAAGACGTTAGATAGATGTTTAAGATTACGTGTCTATGGTGGTACAAGGTATCTTTTAGTGGATCAAAAAGATTTTTTCATTCAGATTTAATGATTATTTGATGAATCATAAGGGTATAAGTAGTCAGAAAAGGAAAGGAGAAGATGGTTCATGGATTTAAAGCTTATACTTGTGTGAACAAATTGGAATATATCAAAGAAGAATTGAAATTGTTGAAGGAGAATATAGGTAATGATACCTTACAGCAAGTTAAACAATCCAAAGATGTAATGCCCCAAAATCACGAATTCATGAATATTACTTTTTGGGTCTTGAATAGTGAGGTGAATAGTGACACCCGAGATCTAAACTGCATTTTATTTTATTTGGCGTCAGATAATATTGTTGAAGGACAGCCTAAGGATCAAATTAGAGCTCCAAATGAGTTCGTTTAGAGGGGCTGACCAAGAGTTGACTGGTGGTCAAAGTTTGACCCAAAAAGGATAAAAGTCAAACCCAAAAATATTGATGAAAATAAATTATATTAATTAAGGTCTCTATATGGAGTTGATATTTTTCTTATGGTCATTTTTTATTAAGGAAAAGAAAGAATGGATTAATAGATAAAGTTAATTTTGGTTTTAAAAAAAAGAATTGGAAAACTTTTAATGAGGGACCACGTGACATATTTGTTAACTTCCCATTCTCTTCTTCTCCAAAACATTACCGAGAATACCTCGCTCATTTCTTCTCCATTTTTCTTTCATTTCTTTCATTTTCAAGCCAACTTTCTTTAATTTTAACTCTCAAATCACCTATTAAACACTAAATTATCAACCTAGGGTTTATAAACTCACCATATCAACAAAAAAAAAGAGAAAAGAAGAAGAAAAGGTATATGGATGTTCTTGATGAATAGTACCAAAAATTTATAAGGTGAGTTAATGGAATTTTAATTATTTGTAGCACATGATTTTGGTGTAATTGCAGACATTGATGGATAAAATGTATGAAATAAAATTTGTTATGCAATATTATGAAGATAAAGAAGATGAATTGAAGGAGAGAGAGAAAGAGAAAGAGAAGGAATAAGGAATTGATGATGAAATTGAAGTTTATGGAAGTTTAATTTGAAGATTGGACATTAATTTGGTATGTGTTCTTGAAATTCTACTTTTTCCTAAAAATTATGTATTAGGAAATTTAGAGTTCTTGAGTAAAATTGGGAGTTTATGATATTGTTGTTAAAAATATTTAATTGGTTGTTAATTGAAGAAGTATATGTGATTAATTGAGATTTTGGACTAATAATTTGTATTTTTCCCAATTGGCATACAATATGTTTGAACTGAGAAACTTGATATACATGTTATTTTTTACTAATTGGTGAGATGAATATATCTTGAATGTTTTATAAATTAAACTAAAACCAATAACAGAAGGAAGAAAAAAAAGACATTTACTTTGGCCAAATATAGAATAGCTTCAATTGGTTATTATAACCTTTTATTATGAAATTTCAACAAAATTTTATTAGATTTGCCCCTAGTAAAATAGATAGGAAGTTGAGGAATGTGATAAGGTTGGCATGCCAATTAGGTAGTTAGTAGTACTGCATCATCATATAGGTTACCGGACTGTATGGCTTCAAAAGCTCAATTCCGGTGTAAGACATTTGATTTGTGTTATGAACTGCATGGCTCCAAGAACTTAGTTCCAATATGAATGTATATAAAAAATGGATTGTATGGTTCTGAGAACCAATCTTGTATTTTTAAAAAAATCCTGCTTATCTGGCTCGGTGATGCAATTCCAATGGATTTTACTTTGGGGAAATTACAGAAAGTAGATAAATGCCTAATTAATGATTAAAGAACTTCAAATGAAATTAGTAATTGAATGTACAATTTATTGATCATTGTATAATCTAATAAAATGGAATTGCATGAACACCACTAAGCCTAGAGCTTAGTGTGTAGATTTTCTTTCATTGCGTAGGTTTTGAAGAGAATTAGAAGAAAGTTGTAGTAGATCTACTACAAGATAAGAGTCACATAGAGGATCTTGAAAATTTTGGAGGTGGATGTACTACAAATCTTTATTTTGTTTTTGGACATAGCATGTACACATAAAGAATTGAAGGATCTTACAGGATTTTATTGTAAATATATATGAATAAATGAAAGTTGTGTATGAAATTTGGTTTAGATGTGTTGAAATGTATTGGAGGATGGTAAATTATTTTTTTCATGAAGTTTGACTTGAAAATGGATAGTTGATGAAAATGGATAGTTGAGTAACATGCATAAGAAGTGTATTGAAGTTTCTTGCATAAGGTTTTAAGTAAATGTAGAGGAGACTCTATCTAAATTTTTATAAAGTGAATAATAATTGCTAGAATAATGAGGTTTTAAATAGAAAATGTTGTAGTTGAAGTATTAGGTATTTAAGAATATGGTAACACTTAGTATGTCAATTCCATTATCGAGTGTGGGGTGTTACAAAAGGAATACTATACAATATCTAGAAAGTTATATATGATGAATCATAGGAAGATTGGTGGAAAAAGCAAGAGAAATTAGCATTAGAAAGATACACTAAAGCTTTGGATGATCATTTCTCTCTACTAAGATAAAGGTCTAAAATCTCTTAGTTTAAAGAAGGGGATACAAATTCAAATTTCTTCTTCAGTTTAATCTTGGTCAAATGGAATGTCAACAAGATCAATAGGATAAGAGATCATCTTGGTACTTATTACTATTCACAGGACTCAATGAAGGAAAAAGCTCAAGAGTATTTCAAAGGTGTTTTGAGGAGATAGGAAACTCACACTTTCGTTAAATAAAAACTAATCTCCTTAATATCTATCCAATTCTCATATTAGACAACTAAGTTTTTATCTTCCCTTTTTGAAGAAAGAGATATAGGGCAAGTAGTGTTTGAAATGAAAGATAAGAAAGTCCCTGGACCAGATAGCTTTAATGGAAAAAATTTTAGAAGACATGGCTCGAAATTTAAAAAATGATTTGCAAGTTTGTATTAGAAATCTTTGAATAAATACATCTGTTTGATTATAAAGAAATAGAATCAAGAGAGATTTGAAGACTATAGGGTCATTTCTTACTACAATTTCATATAACTCCTAACTAAGAAATTGAAAAAAGGTGCTAAACTTATGATTAGTCCAGCTCAATATGCCTTTTTGGAAGGCAACTACAATGGGGATGAAATATTATTATCTTAGGAGCTATTTAAGGGGTATAATAATAGAGATTATCCAACTATGCTATAAAGATTGACATACAGAAAGCATACAATTCACTAAACTGGCGATTTATTGAAAAGGTGTTCATTACTTTCAATTCTCCCTCCAAGTTTAGGAATTAGGTATTTAATGTGTTATAGCTTAAGTCCATACTTAGTTTGGTTAATGAGGAACTTACACAATGGTTCTAAGGAGGAAAAGGGATCAGACAAAGGGACCCTCTATCTCCTTACATTTTTTTACTCTACATGGAAGTCTGCTTAAGATTGTTTAGCCATAACATATCTTAAAGTGCAGGTTTCCAAGTTCACAATAGATGCAGGAAAATTAAGGATTTCTTACTTATTATTTGCTGATGATATCTTGCTTTTTACCATAGCTCATGAAGGATATATCAAACTAATTATGCAAACTCTCCAAAGGATCTATCAAATAAAATTATGCAAACTCTCCAAACTTTTAAGGGGTGGTCTGGGTTAGACGTCAACAAGCAAAAGAGCTTTATTATTCTTTTTATGAGAGCTTTATTCTACTCAGTAAGATTTATTGTCTTAACTGGAATATAGACGAAGAAAACTCCCTTTGTTTATCTAGGGATGCTAACAGCTTTAAGAAGGTTGCTATTTAATAAGTTTATGCCTCTAGTAGAAAGGATATAAAAGAGAATCAACTCTTAGACTAATGTTTTCCTATCTTTTGCTGGAAGAAGTATGTGATCAACTTTATACATGTGTTTTGAAGCTCACTTTTTTTTATCAAGGGCTTGGTTAAGAAAATAAAGAAAAATGATGAGGCAATTCCTCTAGACTGGCACTAGAAATAAAATATTTAAATCTAAGGTAGGTTGGAAAAAAGTTTGTATAGAGAAGGATAATCAAGGTTTAGATGTTATTATAATCAAGTTATGCAATCAAATTTTATATGGGAAAAAGGATTTGGAGGATCTTAACTCACAAAGAATCCCTATAGGTATGTTGAATCCATGACTATTATCTAAAAGGACAATTTTAAGGGAAAGAAGCTCAATTTCTAATTATATTAAATGTATTATTAGGGATGGTAAGCTAACCTCCTTTCAATGATAAATATGTCAAGTTTGAGGCTATAAATGGAACATATTTGACTAGAGTAGTGGACCAAATTCCTATTGAAGCCAAAGTATGCATATGGGTGGGGGAATACTATTAGAGAGAGGTGCCTTAAGAGTTATTTCACATCAATCTGAATTATAACCCCAAGTATTATACTTAAGGATTCCTAATGCTTGAGTTTACATCAATCTAAAGGTTTCACTAACTCCTCCTATAGGGAAGAGCTAAGGGAGGGTGCAAAAAAAGTGTTATGGTATAAATAGATTTGGAATCAATACATGCCCGCCTAAAGCTTCTTTCCATCTATAGATGATGTGTAATGAGGTAGTACCTCCATTTTTGTTGGTTATCATTCAATAACCTAGTCAATAGGTGTCGTTTATATAAGAGGCAGTAGGAGAGTTTGAGCAATTAGTGGAAATTTGGAGACTCTTAAATATTTATAATCTTATCTTGCCAATTCTATTGAGGACAATCAAAGAGATAGAATATTATTTTAATAAGAGTACATTAAATAAAATGTATACATGCATTCAGGGAGATAAGGGTAAAAGAATGAACTTACATGGAGATAAAAAGGCTATAAATGGGAAGGTCCCTTCTCCTCCATGCCTCCTTCAACAAGTAGTGGAGAACTAGTTTGAAACACAAAACCAGTCTATAAAAACAAAGGCAAAAGTAGTTGATCAAAATATATCATTACTTTTAAAGAAGAACAACTTATAGAAGCAATATGAAGAATTGAACCTGAAGCATGACATTCATTCATTTTCGATGACTTACATTTTTTAATTACATTTGGTTTTTCACAAGGAAAAACAAAATCAACCTCATGAAATATTAGCAAATGGGGCAGACTAACAAGTGTACATGTGTGTAATCTTTAGGCAATCTCCAAGTCCAATGTTAAAATGGACCTTTTAGTTACTTGAACATAATATCACGAGTTCAAGCTTGTAGGGTACCTTGTTACCAACCAATTTTCCCCCTTGGGATTATTAATTTAATTTTAATATTTAAAAAAACAGTTGGTATGAAAAGGAACCATTTGTGCTTGCAAGCTAAATAAAGCAAGCATTCTATCTCAATGACATTATATTGGGCAACAATTGGCAAGTTGTCCAGAAATTTGAGCACCAAAATCTTTTTTATGTTTGTGAACGGGAAAATGGTGGATTATGAGAAAACATATTAAGAATTGAATGAAAATGGAATAATGTAGCACTCAAAATTGAAGATGAGGATATAACATAATTTCATAAGAGAGATGTTAATCCTAATAAATTAAAGGCAACCAAAGTACATAAAAAGCTTGTCATAGAAAGGGATGAAGACTATTTCAAGGATGAATTATGTGATAATAATGATATTTTGGCTTAATATAATAGTGATGAAGAGTTTTATCCTAATGCGATTAATGATGATGATTTTGAAGATCTTAATTACGATGATGAATGTATCTCGATTATAATGATTAAATGTGTCTTGAAAGTGCTCTTTCTTTTATTTTATTATAATATTGGTAACATTTATCTTCCTAATGAAATTAATGAGGTTGATTTTGAAGATCTTGATTATCATGATTAAATGTATCTTTAAAGTACTCCTTTTATTGTCTTCTTATAATATTAGTAACATTTATCTTCCTAATACGATTAATGATGTTGATTTTGAAGATCTTGATTATGATGACTGAATGTATCTTAATTATGATGATTGAATGTATCTTAAAATTGCTCTTTGTATTGTCTTATTTTAATATTGGTAACATTTATCTTGCTAATGCTATTAATGATGATTGAATGTATTTGAAAGTGCTTTTTTGATATGATTCATATGTTATATTTACTTTTTTATATGATGCCTATTTTCTTATAGATAAATTACATGATAACACTTGGTAGAAATAAAGGGAAGAAAGCGGTTGCTAAAAAAATTCCAAAGCCCAACAATATGTAAATTTAATCAAATCAGTCAATTGATGCTAAAAGTTTCTAGCCAATAACAATATTCCACCTTAAAAACAATGAAACTAGTAATGTAGGTTTGAAATTTCTCTATGCCTTCAAGTATACATATATTTTAATATGTATCTTTACAATTTAAACATTTTCTTATCATATCCTTTTATTGCCATAGAAAATAAAGCATTTTCTAGTATAATGCCAAAACATAGCAACAACAACACTATGCCTTCAAGTCATACAAAACAACTTCATTCTACCTCAAACAACAATGAATCTAGTATTACAAGTTTCCAACTTTTTTATGCCTTCAAGTATACTTATGCTAGAATATATATTTTTATAGTTTAAACACTTTCTTTTCATATCTATTTATTATTAACTTCCAATAATAATAGTGAAAAAAGAGGTGGAGGTAAAACTAGATGTTGTGAATTGTAATGAAAAAGTGTTGCAATGAATTACAAGATATCCATATATATTGATGCACAGCAAGGTCGTCCTATAAACAAGATCTAATATGTGAAATTTTCAAGTGAGACTGAAATTATTGCAAGAATAGAAGTGCATTGTCTAAAACATGTTAAGGACTTGAAGGAAGACGAGTTGCTTGAAAATACATTTAAAAACTTGCTTTGATTTTTCAAAATCTTTAACTTTATACAATATTGTTTAAATGAATTTGAGATTATTTATATTTTTATTTATTATTCATATTTGAAATTATATGTTGTAAATCTTGAGAACCTAAATGTTTCAATTTGTGTTACTATGTTGTAAATATTGAGAACCTAAATGTTTCAATTTGTGTTACTTCATTATTGAAACAAAGGAGTACGGATCATCGTTTCAAGTTACATAAGTATTATAAGTTTTTTGCTTCTAATGCAAAGGTACGCAGTCATGTTTCTGAACAAATGACTGAACAAAATTGGAATAGTTTGTGTGACTATTATTTTGACTTAAAAGTTTAGGTTTGATTTTTTTGTCTTTACATTTGCTTGTATTAATCTTGTTACATGAATTAACAACTAAACTATGTTTTTTTTCTTGAATTTAGAAAAATTGTGAGAAGACAAGGGTGAGCAAATAAAAAATAAAAACACCTCATAATTTATGGTCTAAGTCATCTATAGTCGTTCAAAATTAATATGTATGTTTGCAAGTTGTGCTTTAATAAATAAGCATTAAGTTATTTATTATGCCTTGATTTTTTATTTTATAAAATAGAGTGAGAAGAAACTAGATGGATAAGAGTGTAATAGGATTATATTATATAAACTCACTTACTGTAAAAAAATGTAAAGGATAGGTGTCACAAGAACTAGAAAATAACTATATAAGTATAAATATTTTTGTTCATTTATAAATGTAGTGGTAATATATTGTTTGAATATTCGTTTCTTCTTTTATTTTGGAATAAGATACAAAAGATATTGTAGAAGTCTAAATTTGAGAATAATGAGCTCAATGCAAATGAGATTTGTAATATAATGCTTGGTACTTGTTTGGGTTATGTTAAAGGCCTTGGTTATGGTCCTAAGCCAAATGTTTTAACTTCTACATGTAATACAATCATTAAACAACTTGAAAAGAAAAACAACAAGTTTAACGCTACATTAAATGCTGAAGTAATCAAGGGAAAAGAAATCAATCTAAATTAGCAAAACATGATATATTATTCAGAAAGTTACTTGGCCAGAATTATGATGGAAATGAAGAGGATTGATTCTAGGTCCTAGCCTTGTTCTATCACTTGCTCTACCTATATATATATATGATGAGTACCAAGTGTTGTCCAAGTTTATAACCCTATAACAAATAAGAAGGTTAATTAAAGTCAACTAAAATTATTATTAAAAATTGATTATATATATATATATAAAAGATGCTATTGATGGGTGATCCTATTATGAATGGTAAAATTATGTAGTGTTTACTTTAATTTGAACCAAATAAGTATTGTATCAATTTTTACATAATAATTTTAGTTTACTTTAACTAACCTTCTTATTTGTTACAGGGTTGTAGGCTTGGACAACACTTGGTACTCGTCTAGGTTATGCTTAAACTTTGTGTTGTTTTAAGCATCTTTGAAAGTATTTTAAGATATATTCAAATTTGTGAAGTTTCTTCTTCGAAGTTTTATGTTTACAAATTATAAGGAATGCTCAAACTATGATTAATATTTTGTGTAGAAACAAAGGATCAATAATTAATGTTATATTACTTTGTTGGTACAATTTGATTATACTTATATAATTTTGCTTATATAAGGAATGTTCAACATTTTGAATTAATAATGTTTCTCTATGACTTAATTTGATAATAATAACTAAATAATTCACAACAAAAAAATACATTGATAAATTATATACAAAGCATCGTAAACTGCTTAATATCATATGGATTATGCAAAAAGTTACAAAAAATATTTGGCAACGTTTTTTACACTCATAATTAGAAGACTTTCTTTAAGAAATTATAAAAACGAGGTTAAAAGATTTAACACAGAAACTAGAAAAACGTAGCAAAACATATATCACTAAGAATGTATAAAACGTAGCTAAAAAGTATTGGCTACTTTTTTTTCCATTGCTTACCATTTGGGCTAAATTTTTTCCTTTCAATGTTGACTTATACTCATATTTAGCTACATACTTATAGTATTTTAGGTTTAAAAAAATTCCTAGCTAATAATGTTTGTCTATGATTTTAGGAAACGTCCCCTATAACTTTTTGTTATGAGAAATTAGTGATGTTTAGAAACATCACGAATAATCATATGTGATTTTTTGACAACTTGATTACGTTTTTATTTATTACCTATAGTCTAATTTGCTGTAGTAAGCTAACAATCTAACTAAGCACAAGTTAATCCATTATGAACCACAAATCATATACAGGGTTTGGTTCATTGTTAACAGCTTGTGGAGGAGATGTTCTTGTACTATCGACATATATAATAAGGTAATTTGTAGCTGTTTAATATTGGCATTAATTAGGCTTTCCATAATAGGTAGTTGGTGGCATTTAATTTTGTATGTAATTGTTGAACAACATTTGGTGGAGTAGAGACTGTGTTTTGAGTTGTAGTAGTGAAGGCTAGAATGATATTAGCAACGGGTTAAACCACTTTTGGCTCTAAGACCATAAAAGAGTTTATAATAGAAATTTTTTACACATATTATTGATGTGGACAACCAAATATGTATACAAGACAGCTACATGGTTGTTATAGAAAAGCTAATGGTAAGAAAGAGGTAATCTAAGTTGTATATCAAATTAAGATAAGCAAGCTAGAAATAAGCTATGTAACAGACTGTGTAATAGACTAGGATAAACAATCAAAAAAAATAATCTTTATCTTTATCTTTTTCAGAATATATGTGAATTGCTTTTATTGTGTTGGATTTGTTCTCTGTTTACTAACCTTCATTTCTCTCTTTAAGATTAATTAATCATTTACTGTGACAATATGGGTGCTATGAATTTGTATGTCGATTCTGTCTTCCACTCACAAATGAAGTATATGGCTCTTGATTGTCATTTCATTCATGATCAAGTTCAATGGTACTCGTTGTTAGACTATTTTATGTCCCATGTCACTTATAAATTTGAGTCTAATAAAAAGCACCCAAGATAATGGTTATTGGGTATTATAGAATGGATCTCAAATAGGTCAAAGACTATTTTCCTCTCTCTTCCAATTACCAAAGGACATGTCTGTTGGTGATGCTATATAAGTTGAAAAAACTTATTGAATCATAACATTATAAACCATTGAAGAATTCTCTAATGGAAGAAGACGAGAGGAAATAAAAGTCGTTCAAGCAAATCAACATCACATCATGGATATAGGTACGCAAAATGAATCGATCCATTAAATTGATCTTACAATTGGTATCAGAGTCTGGTAATCCATAATTTGTTATCTACGGCATTTTCTACCGTGTATTGCTATGATTGTGTTTTTGTTTATGTTATACGAATTCCTCTATGAAAAGTTGCACTGCCGTAAATAAGAACGCAAGTTTTGCTTCTTGTTATTTACGGATATTAATGGATTTTCATGGGAAATGCTTTATAACCGTAATATGAAACTTCGGTGTTGTTTAATGACATATACCTTTGGCCTTGGTATGTATGAAAATGTTATGGTTGGATGGTTTAGATTAAGGGTAATATATACAGAAGAGAGAACCGAAAATCCCAACCCATAAGAAACCATACATTGTGTTGATAATGCCATGCTTGGAAAGATAAGGTTTGGGATAATTTTCGGTTTAGAGTGAGAAAATAAATGGGTTTTATGTCATGGATTGACCACCGATGAAAATAATGGTGGATAACATTATTGTTTGACTCAAGCCAAGAGAGGAGAAAAATCCATGCAAGAAAGAAATGTT
>JAOSBK010000206.1:6624679-6636853 GCA_027568895.1 Erythroxylum shatona | reverse complement strand
TATAGATAAGTCCTTGTTAGTATAGTATTCAGACATGTATATATACATATCATTGTCTTACTCGAATTGTTATGACACTTGTTGAATTCAGTTACAGTCTTATGTTTTTGCTCACTTACTGGTTATCCATATTATGTTGTATAATTATTATTTGTGAGATAACAATTACCGAATTACCCACTTAAAGTTTGGTGAGTTAAGTTAATTCTGTGATACATGGAAGGAATCAGGTTATATAACTTGTGACCGACATGATCCCGTCAGCTTAATTCAATTAAGGATGACTTGATCGATTCTATGTATTGTGTGCACTTAAAGTTGTTAGATCACCAAGTCGTAACATGGGTCCAGTGGGAGATTGTTAGACTATTTTATGTCCCATGTCACTTATAGATTTGAGTCCAATAAAAAGCACCCAAGATAATGGTTATTGGGTATTATAGAATGGATCTCAAATGAGTGAAAGACTCTTTTCCTCTCTCTTCCAATTACCAAAGGACATGTCCGTTGGTGATGCTATATAAGTTGAAAAAATATATTGAATCATAACATTTTGAACCATTGAAGAATTCTCTAACGGAAGAAAACGAGAGGAAATAAAAGCCGTTCAAGCAAATCAACATCACGACAAACAATCATAGATATAGGTACGCAAAATGAATCAATCCATTAAATTGATCTTACACTAGTTAGGTAGCTCAGGTTTCCTCTATTAATCAACTCACTATTTTTCGTCTTACGGCAATCACTTGTGACTATAAAACTTGTACTACGCAATTTAAAATTTTTTATGACAGAATCCTTACGCAATCATTAAATTGATGCCAAAAGCTCCACCAATATTAGTGATGTCATTTTACACCCATAATGGGTCCAATGGTCATCTGGTATGAATAACTACTACCGGTAGTTATTCCCAGATGATCTATATATATAAGGCAACGGTTATGAACACATAGGATATGTGTGTATTTTGGATTTTGCAGATAACAATCTTGGTTCGGCATTCTCTAACCAGTGGAAACTAACAAATCATCGAGACAAGTATGTTTTGTTCCTCCATGCATATACAATGATCCTATAGTGTATGATATGTTCATATATTTCTAACAATTAGAGCTAGTAATACAGTGGTACTCAAGGCCTCTCTTAGTATGAGATAAATGTTACGTATTAATGGAAAAGGCTGTACCCAGTTGAATCGATCTCCCAAGAAAAGCAGACCTCTTTAAACGGAAATATCGAACCCTGACCAACACTTTTTGTCATCACTTGTGTACTGAATGTTTTGTCATTTTGCAAGAGACAGAAGTTGATACTGTGATTACGTACTCTCTTCTTGACATTATTCCTGCACCCGCCACAAATTATAGATGCCATTAAAAGCATGCAACGTACAGGTGACCCCACTAGACTAAATAGCTTAACTTGTGTCCCTGAATCAAAACGTTCATTGAATCTTGATGATGGTTTTTTTTCACAATCATATGATGAACCTCGAGAACTAATGATTGGTGGAACTCGTGTGGTGTGGATGCATGGTAAGCAATGCAACATGTCACGATCTTTGTCTTTTATCTCACGCTTCAACAAGACAAAAAGGTATGGAACCAAAAGGCAGCTACCAGAAGTTTTAACAACTCCCTCACCTTACAAACATACTAAAACAAATCGTTAATCAGTGTAATAATTGGCCTTTTTTCTTCGTTGTTCGTTTTCATTTTAGAAAACTGAAGCGATTCTTTAAATATTCTTTCAGGATTTAAATCGATCGAGTGGAACATAAATAAACAATCTGAGGAAGCACCTCTTCTTGACTCGAGTCTAAAAAGATAGATAATTGAATAATTAATACTATTATGTCATTTTCAAAGAAAATATTGTCCTTTATTAGCTTCAGAAAATCAATCTTAGAACCAAAATTGCTGAAAACTAGGTCAGTGTCTGGGATTGATTAGCAAAGCAGACTAAGTCTCACCAGTTGAGCGATTTTTGTCGGGTGTGGGAAACGTTTTGTCTTTCTCAAATGGTTACTAAGTTTGAATTTTTCAACGTTCTGCATATAACAACAACATCCAGTACAGTGAGAGTCCACTGAAATGCAGGGTCTCACCAATATGCGGTATAAGTTATATACAATCTGAGACTGCCTTCGCTTAGCTCATAACAACATCATTCCATCCTAGTAAATGCATTTGTCTGTTTATGAATAATAAAACTGCTAAACTTCTGATATAGAGCACAACATCACCCATTAATCGACAGAATGCAATAACCTGGAATGAGTAGGGTTGGCAAACCCTCGTGTAATCCACGAGAAAACCAACAGCCAACAACAATTACCCATTGATAGTGAAGAAAATAAGTACCCTAGAGGAAACACGGTTTCAATAAGACTGAACGAGCTGGACCAACGCTCTCCTCACTTCCTGACCTTTGCTGCTGCTTGGGCTCATAGTCATAGGAGCTGTTGTTGCGACATGTGACTGTGGATGTGAGGGAAGTAAAAGCCGTGCGGTGCCTGAAGCTGATGTTGATGATCAGTTTGGGCTTGTGGTAGAATCGGATAAGGGTAGTTATTGTTGAACGTGACTAAAGCGAAAGTTGACGATGCTGTTGCAACAGCAAAACTAATAAGATTGAAACACTGTGGTAGTTATTGATTATGTTCCCTCAAACGCAGTGCTAAAGCTAAGAGATTCTTAATGTGGTAATGGTTGACCGAGACTTGCTGTTGTTGTTGCTAACGCTTATTGCTCCTATACATCTCTCGCTGCTCCCAAATATTCGCCGCTGTTGCTTACGGTTATATATGTTTTTGATGATGATGCTAAAGCTGGGGCTCACGTATCACCAACTGCCCGCTGCAACCAGTAGGAACGCCTATCATCGGCATCACCCCATGTTGCATCACCGCCGGCGAAGGGTTTCTTAAGGGTCTTTGTGGTATAAAGTATCGCGGATGCAGAATTCGAAGCACTGGTTGTGTACCAATGTCCAGCTCCTTTTTCCCTGGGGCAGGATCAGATTAGTGCCATAGTCTGTGTTGAAGAATTGAGATTAGACAAATTCATAAACAAGTTAATTACCTCATTGCATCTTCTCCTTAAGCAACGTCCATTTGGTTGAGAAGCTTGGCAATAATTTCTTAGTAATCCAATGCTCTCCTCCTTAGCCACTTCACTCGGCAATAACATATATCCATAATTCGGGAGATTATGCATGTGAAAGACCAATTCTAAATTAGGAAGGGCTTTGATATGTGTAGCAAACTCGAGTTAAAGAAATAGAAACTCCTTACTTCACGTTATAACCCAAAACGGGTAAAAGGGTTCAACTTTGAAATTTGGGTAAATTACTCATTTTAGTATATTATTTTTAATTCCAAATAAATATATATTGTATCTCTTTTTATTGGTTGCTATGACGAGACTTATCTTTATTATACTTTTGTTATCTCTCAGAGTCTCATCTTATCTCAAGTGAAAACTAAAATTTTAATTTTTTTATTTGGGGGAAAAAATCCTTGTTATTCATTCTCATCACAAAGGGGCTTCACTATCCGATGTGTAGAGTAAGGAATAAAATAATTTAAGTAAATAATTAAAAAGATAAAATAAATAATTGATGATCATTATGTCCAATATAGCTAGAATGGTACTCAAAATTAGACGTATGTAAAATGATGGCACTAAATAAAACATAACAGAACAAGACAACAATCAAAAGGCAAATGGCAAATGGCAAATGGCCAAGCGTCTTTTTGCATTGAAGCAGAGCCCGTCCGTGTACCATGCGAGTTAAACCCAGGCACAGTTCCGTGGTGGTGCCAGCCATTGAAACAAGCGATGCAGCTTCTCTGTTTCCCGTATAAACAAAACACTCATTAATGCTTGGCAGTTGTCGTCATCTCAACCAGACAATGAGCATTTCACTCATTCCTCATTGACTAGTCATGGTTTCTCGATTCTCTCGTCATATCACTTCCTCCAGTACTGCCCCCTCCTCCTCAGCTTCAACAAGCACGAGTCACGAGACAGTTGATAGACAGAAAGAGAAAAGGCAACGTGAAAAGGAGCCGTAGACGCATACAAAGCAGTGGGCTGGGATTGATTGAGGCGTACGTTAAAAAGGTTGCTGTCAAGATGACTAAACCTTATATTAAGTGATTTTGATTGACGCGTGTTGTCCTTACAATTTGTCAAACTGAATAAACCCTATATTAAGAAAACGAATCATTTTGATTTTACTATCTCATCACTTGTCAGTCATTCGGGTTTAGTTACGTAATTACTGGCCGACTTCTTTTCTTTTCAATTTTCGCTTTGACCGCTCTTTGATAATTATTGATCTTTCGCAAATTACGAGGCTTCCTTGTGTTTTTGTGTGTCCAAGTTGAAATGATCCAAGTCAACTTGTGACCCATGAAGACGTGCATACTAAGCAAAATTATATCAGCCAGGTTACGAAACGTTTCAAAGATAATTTGACGATTACAAATACACACTTGAGTTTAATTATTTTAAAATGAGGGTTTTTTATTTGATACAAAACTGACAACATCCTCCCGAAATTACTTGAGAGAGACTCTCAATATTTTTAATGCAATAAATATAATTATTTTGTATTTTTTCACACAGTAATTAACACTTTGTTTAAGTAAAAATTAATTTAACTAATTTAAAACTTAATTGGATGTTCTCACATATACTTTATAATAAATGTGATGTGAAAGATTTAATTGATCCATTTTTCAATAACATTTAAAAAATATAGAAACAACGTGCCTAATATCTCTAACTTAGATTAATTCTTCCAGTTCTAACAATTTTTAAAAATCGGTGACGTTTCTGAATATTTTTTGATTCCTGAACCTTAGAAAAATAAAGCAAGCTTAAAAATAATTATGATAATAATCAAATATTAAATAGAATTTAAAAATAAATTAATAAACTAAACAATTAAATTATATTATGAGTAAATATTAAATACTTATATATAATTGTGACGGGAAAGAGAGCAAAAAATAAATATTAACATTCCTTAAGATTGAAAAAATAAATGAAATTTTATAATAAAAATGTAAAATGAAAGTAGAGAATCAAAAAACCCTGATTGAATCCAGATAGATCCTAAATTAATAAATCACTAGATTAGATATAATAACATGCAAAAGTCACTTGACGAGACAGTCAACACTTAGAGCATCTCTAATTACTCATTTGAACCAAAAGAATGTATGATCCTGGGCCTGGGGTTTTACGAGAAGAAAAGAAAGAAGGGCGTGGAGAAAATGAAAACGGTGGTAGTGGTACAAACCTTAGAGCAGGGAGTACACAGGGTGTGGATGAGGACAGTAATGGCAAAATGTACAAACTTATCTTTAACGGGACGGTGAAGGAAATTAAGGGAGGGGGAGAGAGAGATTGAATTGAATTGAATGCCCTGAGACTGAGAGGGGACAAAAAGGAAGTAAAAGGACTAAACAATGGAGGCTCAGAGATGTGGAAATTGTTGTTCATGCTAATACCTCACCGCATCTGCCTCTGCCTCTGCCTCTCATCACGTACATATTCATAGACACATACCCCTTCTCTTTCTTAGCTACTGTTCCACTACTGACTACAGATATGGTCCAGTGTGGTGGTGGAGCCATCCCATCCATCCCTCCTTTCCTGCTCCTTCCATTTATTTATTGTATATAATTAAGCTCCTTTTTCTCTCTATATATAATATATTTACTTGACACATGCTTTGGATTCTGCACGCACAACACAACCTTATTACCCTTTTGGTGAATGTTAATTATCTCCCACTTCATTTTCATATTAGCTTATCCTTCCATCCTATCTTTCGTACTCTAGCCCTTACTTAGAACCTATTTCTTGCAGTGCTTTGAAGTAGAGTGTAATGAGGTTTGCTTTACCATTAACTCTCATCCTACTATAGTAATCTTTGTTCTTGTTTCCGTTCTTACTCTTTTTTTTTTTTTCTGTATGCCAACAAATCCATCACGTGCATGCATTTGGCATAAAATTACCCCATCTCTTTATGTTTCCGTATATTTCTCTCCATTGATTAATAGTGTAAATGGGTTTAAGAAACTGGTAAAAAAACTTTGTAATATACGTTAGGTTGCAATTTTGTTTATAATTTTTATTACGATAACAATATAAAATATTCTCAATCTTTAATATATATATATATATCTAATTCAATCTTATCTTTATATAAATTAAATTTAAATCAAAATTAACTTTTTTACTTTTTGCTTAACTAATTAAATTGTAAAATTTAGAGATAAAATTCAATTTTATTTGAAGGTTGAAAGATTTTAACGAAACACAAATAGGAAAATTTAAACTCAATTGAAGGAGTTTGAGTTAGATAAATGTAATATAAAGATGGTATTTTTTGCTAAAAACACATAATAGTGAGGTAGCTAGCTAAAATTATTTAGAATTGCGTAGGGGTGACTTTCTCCTAAACTTTGAGGTATAGAAAAAGAAACACAAAACTAATTAAATTAGGACCCACATCTTACGTAATTTACAGTGGTAATGTGGGACAGAGATGAACTAAGCCTTTCTGAACACGACATGTTCGCAAAAGGATTTCTTAATTCTTCACTTTGAAGAACTTAATCAGAAGTAAAGATAAAACAAAGGTCTAATAATTAAGCTATGGATTTTTGGCTCCCACAAATCTAACAAAAGCAGCAAAAATGATAGTGACGCCAATGTTAATTTATTTAGCTATTAATTCTTTGGTGGGTGACGACTTAGGAATATGAACAAGTAAAGAAGATACTAAGACGTAGATGTGGATCTTGTATTTGCCCTCAAGAGACCTTGTCATGTGCAGTAATTGTAGAAAAACTTACGTGCAGACAAAAGGGTGTTTTCTATTTTGCACCTTCACATCATCCCTTTAGTTTATTTTTGCTTTCATTTTAGCTGTATGATTACACAAAGTTGTTGGCGTTCGATCGCTTATTATCACAGCTACGATCTCTGTTTTCAATCTTTCTTCATAATCTTAACAACTAATGTCGCTAGGTAGTTGATACACCGGCCGGAATATGGTTTAACTTTTAATCCAATTTTCAAAACTTTAATATAAATATTACTTCTCTATTCTACCTTACTTATATAATTATATTATATTTTAAAGCGGAATGCATATGGCGATGGGCGTAATACTTAAATTAGGTACTAAACAATACAATTATAGTTAGAACTACAGTAAGAGCAGTTAATAATTAATTTGCACGTATCATTGTATGCTTTTGAATAAAACTATGTGTAGAAAGAAATAATTTCTTATTCATAAGCAATTTAAAAACTTAATGTAGTATTCACATGCATCAGAGAACAAAAAATAGGTGTCACGATTCTATCTGACTGCATACAGAATTTTTTTGAAACTAATCTTTCATTTAGTCTTACGTACGTAAGCTATGCGTAAGGCAGGAGAAAGCAAACCCTCTTGCTACGTGACCATCACGTCATTCATATGGAAGAACTGGCTAAATAAAAATAATAGTCCATTTTGATAACCATTTATATAGTGAATACATGTTTGGATTTCTAATTATTTCTTAATTAATAGAAGAACAAATTTTAATAGGAATAGCATATTTAACTTATATTGCAGGCGTAAAATTGTGTTCTCAAACATGTTTTTTACATGAATTTATTCAGAAATAACCTCTTTATTTAGATCTTTCCAGACTGGGCGCGTATTAGCAGGATTGATACAGGATGCTGTTATTGTTGTCGTAAACATGAATTTAATGTAAAAAAAAAAACATAAGTAATCAACTAAACTGCGTAACTTTCTCTTGGGAAAAGAGATTAAGTAGCATGAATAACATGTAAACTAACTTCTATGCATCCAATGTATTGTATATCAGATAACGAAGACTTTTTAACTCTCAGCTTCTGCATTGGTAGTGAAGTATTTCTACAAAAAACGAAACATATAACTATATATATTATGTTAATTTTACTCGAAAATCAACAAGAATCCCCACATTTCAAACATAAAGTCATCTCCTATGAGGTCCTTTTCTTCAAATTAACCCCAAAAGACAATGCTGACTTCAGACCTCGTAGTCATGTGAGTCTGTCCAAATCTTAGAACTGCAAATACTAATCTTTCTCTCTCAAACACACAATGACTCTATTAATTTGTCTCTGGCATTTCTGTGCTGCATAGATGAAAAACAAGGAAAGAAAGAGAAAGTTAGGAAACGCTCGGGGCCACCTCTAACGTTATTCCCAATGCATAGTGCTACAAAATAATTATGAGCTAGGGTGAGAAAATTTCCACTTCTTTTCTTTTAGTTGCAAACGTTAATCAGAAGATGATTTCTTATTAACATTGGGAAATAGTTCCTTTTTCTTATTCTTCTGTCCCCTTCATTTTTTTGAGATTGACAACAGAAATCTATGGGAAATTCTTACAGAGGATAGAAAGACAAACCTATTTATTTATTTTATGTCTAACAACGTTTACGCAATCTATAAATTCTTCATTGGAAAGAGAAATTAAATAGGCCTTATCAAAATTTAATTTTTTGTCCATAAATTATGTGATTATCAATGTAAAGCCAAGATGGTCTCTGAGCTAGAGACTACAAAACGATTTGAAAAGTGCATTTGAGTTACAAGAGAAGATTTCAAGTCATGTTATTGACCCTAAGATTGATCATTTCATGAAAACGGAAGAGCATCATTCACTGGCTTTATTATAGGAAAGTAAATGTTAGCATATAACTCTCAACTACAAAGGATTATATTGTTATAACCAAATTAGAGTTTCATCTAGATACCTAATTATTTTAGTCTGCATATAATTACAAATGAGTGTCTAATTAGCCCAAGCAGTTGTCCAGTTACAATCGCTGAGATTTAAGTGTTTTGGTGATGGGTGAAAACGAATGACATGGACAAGACGAAAAAAAAAACCTGTTGGATGCATGTGTTGTGTGTTAATAAATCTAGCCTCTAGGTCCTACATAATATTGACCAAAAGAATATCCTTTGCAGTGACGAGACAATAATTCTCCCCACCATCCTTTCTGCTCTATGCAAAAGAGTAAATTTGGCTTTCTAGTTCCCCAAAACAAAATTTCCAAATTCATGAAAAACCGAAGAAAAAAATGTTTAAACGTGGACAGGTGGTCAAAAATCGTAGCTCCCGTTGCCCTAAACTACTAATTCGCTATTCAAAGATGCAAAGAAATTGAACCAACGTACCTAGAACTCATAAGGGCTAAAACAGGAGGGAAAATCCTTAACAAGACGGACCTCCACTCCTACCCTCCTCGCTTTTTTCCCTCTGTTGTTGCTGGTGAACCTGATGAGGTTGTTGTGACAATGGCTGTCCTTCATGTGCCTGAAGCAAAAGCTGTGCCTGGTGATGATGGTGCTCCCCTTGTTGCGGTTGGATGTGAAAAGGGTTGTGAAAACTGCTCATTTGCAATGAAGGTGACATACCACCGGCACCAATCTGGTTCTGGTTAAACCCAGTGGCAGTAACCGAGCCAACTCCCTCCAACCCACTATTATACCTCACGCCTTCAAGCTGCTGCTGCTCATAGGCTCTGAGCATCTCTTGTTGTTCTCTGGCGACCATAGCAACGGCCAATTGCTGAGCGTCGTAGAACTCCTGACTTTGTGTCTGAGGTTGCTGGGGTTGTGGCTCTCGTATCATCAATTGTCCACCGTGAGTCGCCCCCACCGGCCTAGTAGGGATCCCCATCATCGGTAGCACGCCACCGCGAGGCATCATCGATGATGATGGCATAGCCATATGCTGCGGCTGTATAAAGGTCGGAGCTTGCAATATGGGATGCATTGCCTGAGGTCCAATATAGTTCGCCAGCTCCTTTCTTGCGTTGTCAAGATCAAGTTGGAGCTGCTTCAGTTTATGTTGGAGCAATGAGATCAGACCAACACAGCCATAGACTGGATCACGGAGACGAGCCTCGGCTTCGTAAGCAAGGGAATTCACGGCGTCTTCACGTTGAGTGGCCTGAAGTTCATTGAGAAGCTTTGCAACGTTGCTGGCACCGAACACCTTGTGCACCGTAGAAAATTTCTGTGGCTGGTCTGGTGGGAAATAGGGTGCAAACACGCACTCAAGAGTGCACTTTCTCCTAAGTAACTTGCAGGCCGCGCACGGCGAGTTCGGCGACGACATTTTCCTCTCTCCGGAGACCAAATCACTTGATACAAAGAAAAGACAAAAAGTAATCAATCTTTCATGAACCACATGAACTCCAAACCAAGAAACTAGAGAGAAAGAGAAAGTTTCAACATAAAAACGTTAAAATATTCATATAAAAAGATCAAATCTTTGAAAAGCGGGATCGTCACTGAGATGGATGCACGAAGGATTCTGGGAAGCTTCGTATACCGATTGTAGGAAAAAGAGGTGGCCTTGTTATTATTAAAAAAGATCATTTCTTTAACCGATAATCAAAGCCAAAATAACGTTGGATCTTGAAGAAGGAGGTAAAACTGTTCCCAACACGATTAGAGAAAACTACCAAAACAAACCAAAGATTATCCTTTCTTTAAAACAACGAAACTAAAACCAAACGAAAAACACAATCTTGAGACATCGTGATACAATGAGAAGAATTAATGATCTGGGTTAAGAAAATCCTTCCAAGATTCCGAGTACCACCGAAGAAAACGAGCCCAGAAAGCGAAATACACATATAGAAGTTAGAACAAAGGAGAAAGTTGATGAGAGAACTAATACCATATGTAAATTACCTGGGAGAATTAGTTTAATCTCAAAAAGTTTTCCTTCAATCACCGACAATTCTCTCTCTTTCAAGATACTGCCTTGTATTGTAGGTGTTAACCTCTTGTTTGTGTCTCTTATTAACCTCCCTCTTATGATGTCTTTACTTCGCCGTCGTCGTCGTAGAATGTAAGAAAAGGGAATACTTTTTCAAGATGATTTACTCTCCAAAAGAGAGAAAAATAAAAAAGGGATTATAAAAGTGCAATCCTTTTTATTTTCAAAACGAAATCACGCAAATCCCAGAGCCAAATCGGGGAGATCTTTCCATTTAAAGAGAGGAGGAGGTCAAATGAATAGGGGCAGAATGGGAATTAACACCAAGAAACGAACAGAACTGTCAAGAGACGAGAGTGGGAGAGAGGTTAGCTTTGGGCAATCACTTGCTAGTGACGACGGCGACGAGGGAGTGAACTGAGCAATAGTTCCCGTCAGGACCAAGAGATAGAGAGAAACCGCGAACGCAGAGAAGGAGACAGAGACAGCGTGCTGTGGGACCCACGAAACCCACGCACACCTGAGGGGCAAAAGGGAAGAGTAAAAGTAGGATATTAGATTAGACCCAGAGAGACTTGGGATCACGGTGGTCTCCGGTGGTGGTGGCGATGTTGGGGGCGATCACCGCGGTCTCTGCTGCTGTTAATCTCTGTGCTCTGACTGTTGATAATACGACAGCAGAGGGAGAGAAAGGGGTTGGGCTCGGCGTGCTGGTGAGTTATTCAGTGACAGTCTCTCGTTCTATTAATTGCTCCCCTTTTTTCCCCCCCGAACCTGTGTGGTACAATTGTTAATGCAGATCCTTGGGGCCGTTGTGAGCTTTCTTACTTTTTGTCTTCACTGATTTAATATATTTTTCATTTTTTTCTTCAATCTTATCTTTATTTCTTTTTCTTGTTAAGAATTTAGGAAGTGGTCATTCTAATTATCTCAAAATTTGTATAAGTAATCTAAAGTTTTAAATGGTAAAAAGGACTTGTCAATTTGGAGATAAATGATAAGGTCCGAAGGTTTCTTTGTGTGATGTTTACATGACTTGTCGTAGCGAACTTGTTCCCCATATTACTACGAATCATTTTTGTAGGGTCGTTGTTTGACTTAATAAATAGTACTCCCTTCGTTTTATAATAAGAGTCGTTTTAGAAACATTTTAATTATTCAAAATAAGTGTTATTCTTGACTTTGTATGCATATTTATAATTTTTCTTTCAAAATTAACCTTTCATTTCTCTCTCATCTTAATTATACAGATTACAATTTCAAGGCAATTTAATACTCTAATGCAATTTCTCTCACATGCTAATAAGGCAATTCAAAACCTTTCAGTTCTCAACAACATTCATTTATTATTTAATG
>JAOSBK010000206.1:6589646-6614925 GCA_027568895.1 Erythroxylum shatona | reverse complement strand
AGTAGTTCTTGTGAAAAGAACAAGTTTCTTTTAACAAAACGTTTTCGAAGGGGCTTAAAAAAATACACAATTCAACCGCCCCCTTTTTGTGCATTTGTATATTGTATAATAAGTCTTGGATTAACGTGTGATTCACTTCACAAAACTTATGACAATTCGATTTCTTCTTATTATGACTTTAACACACTATTGGCATCTTCACCAATTTAATGTTAATAGTGCCTTTATGTATGTATATGACTTGCCATTTGGTTTCAGATGACAAGGGGAGACTAGTATATAAAAGCTTTATAAATCATTATATGACCTCAAGCAAACTCCGCAAAAATGGTTTGTAAAACTCTCTTCCACCCTCAATAGAGCTAACTTTAGACAATCTAAATCAAATTATTCTATGTTCGTTTGATCTTAAAATAGAAACTCGCTATTCTCCTTACTAATGTGGATGATGTTATTATAGCAATAAATAACCTACAAGATATTAAAGACACCAAATGGTTTTTGAAAAACCAATTCAAGTTAAATTTTGGTACAATTGAAGTATTTTCTAGGTATAGAGGTGACAATATCCAATAAAGGAATTGCACTACCACACTAAAAATATTCACTTAAAATCCTTAAGATATGCAAAACTAGCCTTATTCCCTATGGAACAAAACCTATCACTTAACAAATATCAGGGTCATTACATTGATGATCCATATTCATATAGAAGACTTGTAAGGTGGTTAATTTATTTAACTAAGTGCATGTTTTGAGTCAATTCATGGACAAGTCACGAGTGTCACATTTGGAAATAGCCCATCAAGTCCTACAAAATGTGAACAAAAGTCAGGATAAGGAATATTCTTTCTTTCAATAAGTTCAATTCAACTAAATGCATTTGTGATGCTACTTGGGTTAGGTGTTGTAACACTTGACGATCAGTTACTGGATATTATATTTTTTGGTTGTTTATTAGTTTTTTGGAAGGCCTAGAAATAAAGAACAGTATTATGGTTTTGTGTAGTAGTTAAATTACTGATGCCTATCATCTCTTGTGAAGTTACATGATTGAAAACAATTTAAGAGGATTTGGGCATTGCATATTCACATCTCATAAACCTATATTGTGATAATCAAATTACGTTCCTCATTACTTCAAACATAGTTTACTATGAATTCAGAAAGTATACAGAGAATGACTGCCATCTTATTCAAAAATATTTTTAATAAGAAATGATTAAAATTGCTCATGTACCCATGTTAAATCAGCTAACTAACATTTTCACAAAGCCATTAATTTCTCAACATTTCTCAACTCTACTCAACAAGTTAGGAATTATCAATATACATTCCAAACTTGAGGGGAAGTGTTAAGGAATTCTACACCTAATTCTTTCTAAATATAGATGGTTAATTTCGCTAACTTTATTGATTTACTTTCTAATTTATTACCGTGATTCTTATTCTAATAGTAGTGTAAATAAGAATTTATATTGTATATGTTTTAATTTAGGAGCTTAGTCAGTTAAATGTACACTATATATAATATACTCATATTAAGTTTTAATACATAAAAATTCCCTTAATCATTTTGTTCATTTTGCAATATTAGTAATGAATGATCTTAGTAAAGTTTTATAAATTATGCATATTATTAATAAATTATACTTGGTCACCTAAATTGGTTTATATGACTTAGAGGTATTTCTTATCCCTTATATACTGTTTTTTCATATGTATATTATCTCTTAAACATCGTGCTTTTACAGTTTCACTTTTAACAGAAAAAGAACCATCTACCTTTGAACAGAAAATTTGTGATCCTAAGTTGCACCTTACCATACAACAAAAACTTGGTGCACTCAAAGTTAATGGCATGTGGTTCGTTTAACCATTACCTCCTCGAAAGAAGCTAATTTGGTGCAAATGAGTACACAAGATAAAATTTCATTTAAATAACAATATGGAATGCTACAAAGCTACAATAGTTATGATGCAACGAGAAAAAAAGAAAAAAAAGAAATACACTTAATTTGAAGAAAACACAACTCATAGAGAAAGCTTAAAGTCAACTAAATATATATATAAGTATTATTGATTAAATAAATAATACAATTTTTAAGAGGCCTATTTATAGGCTTGATAAAGTAATCCCAATCCTAAAGAAAATAGGAAGCTAAGAACAAGTAGGAAACTTATAAAAATAGGAAACCTAAACAAGTAGGAAACTTACAAAAATAGGAAACTTTATACAAATAGAAAACTTTTGGAAATAGAAAACTTATGGGAATATATGTTCCACATCAATCCTCCTACTTGGGAAAACTCATCAGTGTTTTAGCAAATCAAGGTATAACAACTCATCGAAAGGAAAGTTCGCCATCAATAATTGACTTTTTGGCTTAGTGACAATATAAAAAACCCGCCCCTCAACTTTTGAAGTTTTGGGCCAATAAGTCTTTTGTTTTGGGTTAAGCACAAATATTTTTTAGCCTTTTCCAACTTATAGATATTCTCTCATCCGTCATGCTAAGAAATAACATTAAACTGCTAAGGCCTTCCCAATAACAAGTGACAAGCATCTAATAAATCTCATCCTATTATTGACTAATAGAAAAGGACACCTTACAATACTCAGTCATTCGTAACTTGTCTACTGATTTAATATACCCAATTATGTAAGCATTTAGGTGCTTCTTAGTCTATAATCTTAGTCATTTCATTACATTTTTGCTAATAATTTTCTTGTAGCTTCTACTATCAACAATTAAATTAAACAATATATCTACAATAATACAACGTACCCAAAATAACAGATGTTGATGGGTCTTATCTTTTTGTTTTGGAGTCGGTAACAACTTTTGAATTACATAATTCTCCCACTCTTCAATTTCTTCCTCCTGGTTTTTATACTCTTCATCATCCCTATTTGGTTCAAAGATAATAGCATCATTATCTGTGCTCCAAAATATTTACTTTTTTACTGGGGACACTAGTTTAAAAAATGTCCTAATTTTACACCGATAATAAAATTTAGGTCAAGGCTTGGTATAATGATTCTTCTAAGAGCTTCCTTGTTTTCGTAAACCTTTTGCGTATATACAACTTTCCCTTCTTGTAAATGGTTCTCACGTGGAGGAGGTTCTAGCAGAATCTTCATCGTTTCTATGGAAACTCCTAAAGCTTCTCCAATATAACTTTTGTAAGGAGTTTCAATTATGCCTTTCTTATGAGCCAAAAATTTTGCCTTCAATCCTAAACTCTGAGAGCCTTCAATCCTAAACTCTAAGAGCCTTTACAAAAGACTGAATTAGTAGTATCCTGATCTTGTCCCACATGACATACCTTAAACCATATAAGAGTCTTGAAATCGTCTGCTCCTTTATCTCTCCTAGATCATTATATCAAGATAACCTCATAAATTTCATAATGTAGTCTTGCATAGACTAAAAATCTTTATCTGCACCATTGCAATTGTTATAACATAATTTGTTAATAATTAAAGAATAAAAGATTTCTACATTTATTTCATTTTATCTACGTCTAAGATCGAACTGAATCCTTCCCATCATACCATCTATTTTCTTTGTTCTTCTACCACCAAATAGAGATGGTCCCCTTTAGCCTGCAAGTCACTAGCTTTACCTTTGTCTCTTTTAGGATCTCATGATATTCAAATTACCTCTTAATATCTAAGATCCAATCAAGAACTCCTTGAGTGTTAAAATATCCATTAAAGACAGGAATATCTACCTGAAACTTGAAACTATCATTAAGATCTCTTTAGTTTTGTGGTCTATCATACAAGAACTCCTCATCTAACTTTGGTTCACTGTTATAGGTAGTCTACTTCCAACCTCGAACAAGAATGGGTCTCTAAATAGGGTACCTTAAGGATCATTCTTTTATAATACGATCTCTATCATCGTCTATATCCCTATTGGCAAGAGAGTCAAGGGCATCAAGATGATATAAGCTCCTTGAAGCACGCTTCCAAACAATCCTCCAACTGTTGGATAATTCGATGCTCTATCTCTTGTAATACTTCCTTTTGGTTATTTGACCTATGGTTATCTGTAATGCGATTTGTGTTTCTATTTTTTGTTATTACCCATAGAAGTAGTGATTCAACCCATTCTAATACCATCTACTTCAGATAAAAATGAGAACAACTAAGCAACATGCTTAATTTGAAGAAATATAAGAATCCATTCATAGAGAAAGCTTAAATCCAACTGAATATAAGATCATTATTGATAAGATTTATAATAAAATGTTTATGAGGCCTATTTATAGGCTTGAGAAAGGAATACCTAATCTTAAAGAAAATAAGATACTAAGAATAGGAAACTGATAGAAATAGAAAACCAAAATAAGTAGGATTTATGAAAATAGGAAACTTTATCGAAATAGGAACCTTATAAGACATTCCATGTCAAGTTATAAAAGGACATAACTAAGTTGAAGACTAAGACTGCCATGAGACTTTTGTTCCTACTGCTAAACTTGTAACAGTTTGACTTATTCTTACTATGGCTTTAACACAATGCTAACATTTTCACTAACTTAATGTTAATAATGCCTTTTGGAATGGACAACTTGATAAAGATATATATGTGACTTTACCACTTGGTTCCAAATGAAAGGAGGAGACTCATGTATGAAAGTTCTATAAGTCATTATATGACCTTAGGCAAACTCTGCATCAATGGTTTATCAAGCTCTCTTTTACCCTCAAGAGAGCTAACTTTAAACAATCCAGGTAGATTATTCTCTGTTGGCCCGATCTCAAAATGATAAATTCTCTATCTTCTTCATTTATGTGGATGATGTTATCTTAGCAGGAAATGATCTATAGATATTAAACACACCAAATAATTCTTAAAAACCAATTCAAGTTAAGAATTGGGACAATTTGAAGTATTTTCTAGGTATAAAGGTGATACGGCCTAATAAAGGAATTGCACTATCACAACGAAAATGTGCCCTTGAAATCCTTGAAGATATAGATATCTTGGAGCAAAACCATCCTTATTTCCTATGGAACAAAACTTGTCACTTAGCAAATATGAGGATAATTACATTGATGATCCATCTTCATATAAAAAATTTATTAGGTGGTGTTCCGAGTCAATTCATAGACAAGTCACAAGTTTCACATTTGGAAGTAACCCATTGAGTCCTATAATAAGTGAAACAAATGTCGGGATAAGGAATATTATTTCTTTCAATAAGTTCAATTCAACTAGATGCATTTTGTGATTTTAATTAGGCTAGATGTCACAACACTCGATGGTCAATTTCTTGGTGGTTTATTATTTTCTTGCAAGGATAAGAAATAAAAATAGTATCGTAGTCTAGTGCAGAAGCTAAATATCGATTAATGACCAACAATTGTTGTGAAGCTATATGGTTGAAAACAATTTTAGAAGATTTGGGCATTTTACATTCTCATCTCATAAAACCTATGTTGTGAGAATCAAGCTACGCTCTACATTGCTTCAAGTTGAACTACTATGAACATACAAAATATATAGAGATTGTTGTCATCTTATATGATAAAAGGTTTAATAAGAAATGATCAAAATGGTTCATGTACCCACATTAAATCAATTAACTGACATTTTCATAAAGTCATTAAGTTCTCAACATTTCTCAACTCTACTTAGCAAGTTTAGAATGTATATATTATCAATATACATTCTAAACTTGAGGAGAAGTGTTAAAAAATTCTACAACCAAATCTTTCTAAATATAGGTGGTTAATTTTCACTAACCTCATTGACATACTTTCTTATTTGTACCATCATTCTTATTCTGAAAGTAGTGTAAATAAGAATTTATATTGTATCCTCTTTAATTTGGGAGCTTAACAAATGTACACTATATTTATACTCTATAAGTTTCAATGCATAACAATTCCCTCAATCAATTGATTCAATTTGCAATATTAGTAATGAATGATCTTACTAAAGCATGATACTAATATTATGCATGTGATTAATAAAGTATACTTGGTCACTGACTTGTACTATAAACAGTTAGAAGAAATAACACTTACTTGTTCTTCCTTCTTAAAAAGAAAACAAGTTCTATAGCAAAAGTTTCTTTTTTGCCTTGAAAATCATTTCTAGTTGCCTCCAAATTGGTTAATCTGCCCTAAGTGAACAGACAAAGAAATAGCTCATAGTTCGCAAAGACCACGGCCTATAATTTAAGCCCATTATAATTGCCTCAAAGTTTCCATAGCCTCTTGGGCTCATACTCTTAAAAGAGCCTAAAAGTTCATCTCTAACATACCATCCTTAAACCCCCAAATTCACGTAACATAAAAACCCTTTGATCAGCTGCCACTAGGCCACGATTTTCGCTACCCAATATCGTCATGGGCAGGTGGTGGCGAGGCCTGAGAACGGCGGTTCAGTCCCAACTATCACAACCGCCGTCCTCATTACAATCAACGTCTCATCAATACCATACGATTCAAGCAATCCCACGAGAGTGCTCAGGGAGTAGAGTCTCATCTCGAGAGAGGGCACAAGGTAGAATTCCGGCGGTGGTTTTTCACCAGCGCCTCCTCGAAAAGGAACCAGATTCTCGCTCCGGTATCATCTCGAGAAAACGCCTTCTGACCACTGAAAGAAAGCAGATTCATTCCATTCTTAAATCTGTTAAAGTTCCGTTCTTTTGCTCCACAACCTTTGCTCTTCAGATCCGTGCCGGGTCCGGGTCGTCGGTGGTTCTTGAATCCGGAAAAGTCTTACCCATTAAGGTAAATCGTTTGTAATGTTCGTTTTTGTAATCAAATTAGTTGCTTGTTGAGGGAATTTTGTTGATTTTTGGTTTTTGGATTTGTGTTATAGGTACATAGGGATGAGGAGAGCGGGAAGGTACTGAACTTGGTGTTTGTTTGGGCTGAAGATGGAACAGAGCTGAAAGTGGACGTGCCTGTTGTTTTCAGAGGAGAAGAGGATTGTCCTGGCCTCAAGAAAGGTGATTTGCACGCTTTTCGTATCATCTTGTAACATGTGTCTGCTAGTGGTTGGTGCTCAAAGTTAGCTTGTATGTTTTTTAAGTCGAAAGATAATTATGGAGCTTTTTACTCCCGTTGAAGTTTACTTCGTAATCTAGTAGTCATAATGGAAGAATTATAGAACCCTAGATCGATAGAACAGTACTGGAACTTTGAAGCTTTGATATTGTGGATATTGACACGAGGAATAAGAGGCAGACTTTAGACGAGGAGAGAGGATGAAGAAAAAGGGAAATGAACTTTACACAAGCCAGTTGACTGCCTTGAGAGTCGCAAGCTTGCAAATAACTAATTAGAAATCTAGATATAAGGACAAGGATGGATCTCATAAAATGTGAACTGAGACCTAGTAAAGCCAATTGTAAATTTCTTGGGAAACAGGTAATATCAAAATATACCCCTAGTATGGCTAAACCATCAATGTGATCACAACATGAAAAGAAATCACCACCATCTTAATAATGGCTTCCTAATTTGGTTGCTGTTCTAACCATACCACCATGCAGCATTTACAGTTTCCTTCTAAGTAGAACTCAAGCGTTTCATGTTTGGGTGTTTGTACGGGTATTGTTGCAGTGTGTGATGCTCTCTAGTAGGAGCAACTTGTGATTTTCAATCCAATAATTGAGAATTTTTTCAACATAAGCCATTATGGTGCCAAATTCACAGTATGGAAGTATCGTATAGTGTAACTTCTATGTGAAATGGGCTGCTTGTCTTTCCTGTACGGTGTTTGTGGAATTGCCTTCAATGAACAGTTAGAAAATTATTGAACAAAATTAGAACATTTTCTTGTTGGATTCTTCACGTTGCATATGTTTATAGGTTAAGTGGGAAGGTTTTTTAACTTATGTTTAAATTGCTGAAATTGTCATTGAAGCTCAACCCAACTGTAGTTGGTGTTTCCTTATGTTAAATTCATAATCAATTTCATTATGAAACAGGAGGGCATTTGAACAAGATTAGAACATCTCTTAAATTTCTGGGTCCTGCTGAAAAAATTCCCCCACAGATTGAGGTGGACGTGAGCAATCTGGACGTTGGAGATAGAGTATTTCTTCATGATGTCGAGGTTGATTCATCATTGAAACTTCTGACTAAAATTGATAACCATCCTTTGTGTAAGGTTGTTCCCACAAATTTGGGGACCTTAGAGCCTATGGTGGTATAGACTTTGGATTGTATGTGGAAATTCTTTGTGGTTTTGATCAATCTAACTGAAGAGGAGAAGCATTTAAAGAATAAATCTGCTGCTTTACCAATTGTTGTGGTTTTTATATGGTGCTTTGAGGTGCAACAAATTGATTAGGACATGGATGGATCTAAAGCGACTGGACTTGGATGCATGTTGCTCGATGGTTTTGTCTGATAGGCCGTTGTAATGGAAGAAATATCTTTGTATTAAAATGATCCGTCCATAACTATTAAATATGCGCAGTTGTGCATGGATCTCCACCAGCAGTGTTATTCGTTTTTCCTTCCAGGAGTGGATCGTTTTGGAGAAACTTCTAATAAATTGTGGTTCTGTTATGAAATGTTTTCCTAGCTCTTATCTTCTTTTAATTCTGAGGTTATACCTTATTTCAAATGTAGGACTTTAAACCTGTAAATACTAAGTCGTAGTGTGCTGTATTGGCAATAGTTAGCCAGTCAAATGCTCGAAAGGAAACATTCAAGTAAATGGAACCTACCTGTAATCGCGCAGAGAAGTTATGGCTTCAGGTATCTCATGTAGTCAAGTCTGACGTCTAGCCAGCTTCAGAAGAGCTGAAACACAATGCTTGAAACATCATGCTGGCTGGCTTATAGAGCCAGAACATGCCTGCCTGTTGCTGTTACTGTTATTGTTTTGTCTTCGCCCCTTTTACTTGTATTGTCTTAATCAGTTATTTCAAAGAAGTTGACAATGGATGTGGATATCAATACTCTCCTGGGAAAATCCGACCAAACTTGAGATTTGAGGTGATCGGTTGGGTTGTAAATTATTTTTTAAGTGTCTGGAATTAGTGGACTGTATTTATGGAAAACCTTCGTGTTTGTCAAGAGTTTGCTTGGTTGAACCTTGATCAAGTCAATGGATCTTAAAATCGTTGAACCTAAGACCAAATTAAAGACAGAGCTTTTAAGCTCACTGTTCTTCTGACATAGACTTCACTTCCACGCGCATCTTCCAACGAGTATGATTATAGAGACTTTCCAATCATGCAGACATTATCATTCAAAAGCTTAAGCTAATTTATGAATATGGTTAAGAAATGCAGTTCTATACTGCTTGAACTGTTAAAAGAACTACACGGTTATGTTGCTAAGGTGGGGCATACTTCACCTTAGACGTAACCTTTGGGGTTGGACTTTCGTTTTGCCTTGCATTTGCAACCATGCACGACAAGTTCTTGGCAATGGCAAGTGACTTTTTCGTCCCACAATATCAACAGTGAAGGCGTACGCGGAGGGGTTAATTTGCAACGTGTCCACTGTTCATAATTTTTGCCTTATCAACTCATTCTAAAAAGATTGCCAATTTAAATATTTGATTAATAATAATAATAATAAATTTCACAAAAACTCCATTTTAGATACCAAATGAATATTTTATAAGCTTAATTCACTATGGGTCATGTATTTGTTCTTTGTTCAAAATAACAGCACTGCCCCACCGTTAAACTTGGGTTGAATTTGCTGGCAATATTCTATTACAATCATATCGTTTGACTGCCTGGAAAGAAAAGGTTTGATTGAAGGCTTCATGTTTTGGAAAACACATTAGTTTATGCTTTTCCAAAAGGTAGACAGGGATGTTACCGATAGTCCTCAGGCCCAGTCAATCCTCGAAGCTCGTGCCTTTCTTTTTATCTCCAAATGGGGTGGGTGGGTGGTGTTTTGGCTATTAAAGAGTTAATAAGGGTTTAGTTTAGTTTAGTTTCCAAATAGTATTATATTTACTCTATTCTATGTAGTTGTGCTTGTACTTTATTCTTTTTTTGACTTCCTCAAAGCATAAGTTGAACCTTTTCTATTCATTTTTTTCTCCTTCATCATAAGACTATACCGGTGGGTCTTGGCCTCTTGTGGAACATATCTCATTCTTGACTTGTTCTTATCTTATTTCATTTTTTTTAACACTTATAAAAAGACTTTACTTAGAAACGATGAAAACGTCCTGTTATTTTACCCAACTTTGGAGGTCCATGCACTTTTCTCTCCTACAATCAATCTATCAGTTGTGAAACGAGGTGATGTGGCAATGCATTACGTATATTTCATATTTATTCTATTCTTAACATATACATTTTAATTAAAATAGTAAATGTTACATATATTTGTTAGTTGTTAAGTTTTGTTTAGGCATCTGGAAGAAAACTGAATTTCTTTTTACTAAATTAATTGCAAAAATCTGACATATTACTAAAAGAGTAAGAACTACTAGACCGTATAAAATAGATTTATAACGGAAATTCGAAAAAACAGTTCCCAACCCAATTCAGACACACTTCCTTTCCTTTCATTTCTCTCTCTCTCCCTCATCTTGTCGTTCTTCTTTAGAGCTATAGAAAGAGAAAGCCGTTGACTTTTTGTTTTCAACAACCTTGACGTCGTAATTGCCGACGCAAGATGTCCCTCTGTAAACCGCGTGCACACTAGCCTCCGGCAACCCTCCACTTCCACCTCCATCCACACTTATGTTTTCCCCTCCTCCAGCTCCACATGGGTTCCCCATTTCTGGTCCGACTAGGATGTTCTCTATGTTTTAACCGTCAAGAAGCAGAGACTACATTGATAACACTAATTGTGTAGATGCGTAAAAATATGGTCTTTGTATGCAATTCACGCCATGCGGTGGCTTCCTAACATCACCTTTTCGTCCACTTCTTCTTCTTCTTATTCTACTTCTTCTACTTCGTCCCCTAATAGACCATTGACTTCATCTTCTTCCTACTCCCCTTCTTCCGCCGCCGTTGTTGTCCCTGACGATTCTACGTCGCCCACGAAGAAACTTACCAATCGTAAGAAGGGCAATATTGGAGGTGTGAGTTTTGGTGGCGGCGCTAAGCTCACGCGTCAGAGGAAGCTGAGACATTTGACCGACCAGGATGTGGCGGGTCCCAGATTGTCCGCCGACTCGGCGGATATGGCGCTGATGTCACGCTGTGTGAGCAGCTCCGCCCTGCCGGGGTCATTGAAAACGTCTACTTCGGTCCCTCTGCCGCTTCCTCTTCCGCTTCCGTTGCCTGTGCCGGAAAATTCGGTCTTGGGGGATGGTGATTCTCGGCTGCCGTCTCCTATAGACGTAGATCGAGAAAGAGATAGAGCTGATGGCGCAGGAGAGGCTGTCTCTCCTACAATTTCTCCGGCCTCAAGGTATGCACTTTTCCTTGTATCAATCTTATTGGAATTATTTAATTTTGTGTTGATTCGTAGAGTTATGCCTCAAATATGACGGAAAAAATTATAACATGCTTCCAAATATAAGTGACCCATAGTTCTGCTAAGGAAACCATTGATTTCTGTGATGGGAATCACTCAAATGCTATCGTGCAAAACATTGATTGCAACCCTAACTTGCTGGTAATAGGGACACATTCTCTTCCCCAATACATGAAGATAATGTTCTGTGGGTGAATTGAGCTTCCTTGGTTCTGTACTTTTTCTAAAAGACATATTGTATGGCAGTGGATTTGGTGGCAGGGACATGAGGAGGACGGTAGACCATCTAGAAACAAAGCCGTCTAAGATGGTGCTTCCAGAGCTCAGTACTCTGGATTGTTCTTATGAAAATATGAGACTTAATATTCCTAGAAGTGCTCCAAATAGCCCATTTGCGAGTCCTGTAAGGAGTCCGCAACGAATCTCTAATGTCCCTGAGTTGCGTCCTTTCTACCTGATGCCTAGAGCAAGTCAGGGCTGCTCTGCAACGGAGACGCTGGCATTAGACATGCCAGTGCTTCTTCCTCCAGGTGGACATTTTGAATATGGTGCTTATAGTAATGAGAGTTCCCCTCTTCATAGTCCACAAAATAGGAGTCCCCGCTGGAACCCTCGAAGCCCCACTAGACCTGGTTCACCTTTGAACACCAAGTTGTCAGCTGAAGCTTCGACTGCACGGCGTGAAACCACTGTAAATCTTGAGGTCCACCCGTTGCCTCTTCCTCCAGGAGCAACTGCGCACTCAACAGGAGCAACTGTGTACTCATCAGGAGCGGCTTTGCAGTCGTTATCAACTGTCATTCCCCAAGTTATAGCTAGACAACCAGAGTCTACTCCCTTGAAAGGTCAATGGCAGAAAGGGAAGCTTATTGGACGTGGGACTTTTGGAAGTGTATATGTTGCCAGTAACCGGTACATACTCTTTTAACATCTTATGCTAAGTTCCTTTTGCTCCAAAAAACTATACTTATATCACTTTCCTGGCAGGGAAACTGGGGCTCTATGTGCGATGAAGGAAGCTGAGATATGTCCAGATGACCCAAAATCTGCAGAGTGCATTAAACAATTACAGCAGGTTCTTCACCACAATTTTTTGTCCGTTCTTAACCCATTGAAGTGAAGATCTTGTTGCATAACTTCTTTCATTTGTTTCAGGAAATTAAACTTCTTAGCCATCTGAAGCATCCAAACATCGTCCAGTATTATGGTAGTGAAATAGTAAGTAATATTTCAGTGTCGCCTAGTGGTTTTTGTGTTTTTCTCTTAAACCATGTTTGACTTCAAGAACTTGGTCGATTATAATCCCTGTAAATGTGTAGGTGGGAGATCACTTTTATATATATCTAGAGTATGTTCATCCTGGTTCAATCAATAGATATGTGCGCGAACATTGTGGAGCCATTACAGAAAGTGTTGTCCGTTCTTTTACTCGTCATATTCTCTCCGGTTTAGCTTTCCTGCATAGCACAAAAACAATACATAGGTAAAATAATATGTGTGCTTTAATAGCTTGATGATTATAAAAATATACTTTGACAGTCTCTTGGGGTAGAGCCTGTAAACACTGTTAAATGTCTGTGACGTAAGACTCATTTGGTTCCTTGGTGATGTAGGGACATAAAGGGTGCAAATTTGCTTGTTGATGCATCTGGAGTTGTGAAGCTAGCCGACTTTGGGATGGCGAAGCATGTGAGTACTGTTTTTTCTTTTTTAAAAAAAACCTGTAACAGCCACCGAATCATGCATATAAACATGTATCTTTGGACCCAAAGCTGAAGTAATATTTGTTACACAGAATCTTTGGTATATCTCTTTGTTGCTGTTGTGTTCTTGATGTTTTGTAAGTAATAGACAATCTATCTCAAGTTGTATCTTTTATTTCTTTTAGTAGGAATTTGGGGGAGAGAGAGGTTGAGTCTACAAGATTTAATATATCTTATGTGCTTTATCATCGTGAGAAACATTATTCGTTTATAATGATTTCTTTCACTGTACATGATCAACTAGGACTCTGGTGATCGGTTTGAAAATATTGGAACCATAAATTAGCCAAAAATGTGATTGTTCTGTACTTCATCAATTTTTATTGCAATGGTAATAAGCATAACTTGTTTAGATGGAATTAGCATGATGGTTTTACAGAATCACATGCATTTTTACTTCATCTGAACATTCATGATCAATTCGCAGATTCTTGCAATGGGCTAATGATGCATGAAATTTGTTTCCTATGCAGCTCAGTGGACATGCTGCTGAACTTTCTTTAAAAGGAAGTCCATATTGGATGGCTCCAGAGGTACCTTATCACGGCAACATTGATTGTGATGTTTTAGATCTTATAGTTCTGTCATGATATTCTGTTCTATATCTGTTTTTGCAGCTCATGCAAGCTGTTATGCAGAAAGAGACCAACTCTGACCTTGCACTTGCAGTAGATATTTGGAGTTTGGGTTGCACAATTATTGAAATGTTCACTGGGAGACCTCCATGGAGTGAGTATGAGGGGGTAAGTTCCATGCTATCACTGATTTGCTTTCTTAATCAAAACTCAGTTTTGATTTTCAAATTGCAGGCATTTATTTGGTGAATTTGACTCAGGAGGGAGATAATGACTTTTTTTTTTAATGACCCCAAATGCTGAAACACTAGTTTCTGTGATCATAGGAATTACAACAACACGAGTACATCTATTTTAACTTTATTGCCTGAACATGAACATGATATTGTTTCTTCTCTTTGGTTTTTCCTTTTAATATTTTGTGGCTATCCTTGGTGTCCAGGATTCTTGGTTCTATTCTCCTTATATTTTGAAGTTGTAAGTTCCTTTCTGTGGTAGAACATGTGTGGATGGGGTCTTCGTGATACAATAGTAAATGAGATTATATAAATTAGCACTAACTGACACCATCCATTTGTATGATCTCATTGTCCCTGTTTACAATCATATTGATTCTTCACCTCATCCCACTGGCCTGGTCACGGCATCTCCTTTTTCCCTTATTTTTGGCTTCTAATCAAGTAAAGGGACATTATTATCTATGCCAAAGGCTGAACTTTGAACTTGCTACCTGTTAAGCTCTGTAATGGCTGCATGGTATCCTTGGTATTAGTCAAGGAGGATCATTCCCGAGCACGGTCACTGCATAGTTTTGTGATATGATGAGTATGTTGATTTTATGACTAGAATTTTCCGCATTCGTATCCTCTGCATTTGGTGAATCCAAGTACATGAGTTTTGTTTGATTAACTATGCAGTACTGGAGTAGTTTTTGCGTGCAAGGGCTGTATGGCCTTCTACCCTATAGTTGGATCTTATTATTGTTTCACCATGCAGGCCGCAGCAATGTTTAAAGTCATGAGAGATACTCCACCTATACCTGAAACATTGTCACCTGAGGGAAAGGATTTTCTGCGTTGTTGCTTTCTTAGAAATCCGGCAGAGAGGCCGACTGCTAGCAAGTTACTAGAACATTGGTGGTTGAAAAACTCACCGCAAATTGATGTTCCCCATTCCACCACATCATCACATGCAACAAAATTGATCGTAACCTCTCAGTCATTTTCATTTCCCTTTATTTATTTTTCCTAATGTCTTTCCCTTACTTAAAACAGATTATTATGGTTTCATGTTAACTAGCAGGATATGCCCCTCAGCCCTCAATCAGCTGATATGAAACTTGATCAGTTTCCGCTATTTACAAGCTCAAAATTTACAAAAGGAAAGCTACCCTCTGAGTGGTAAATGTTACTCCATTCATGTGGCCTACACCCCTTTTCTTTTGTTCATCGTGTATTTAATTCTTTTGACTCTTATATTCTTCAATGGCATTTTACTCCAGCTTCATGCATTATTCTGTCTCTCCTGTGGCAACAAGACTGACGAATGACCTCAGCATGAAACTTCCGACTTAAGGTGACAGTGACAACCTGTTCTTTTCCAGTCTTTACCGAGGTTCTTCCTCCTCCATCTCCTCCAAGCATGCTCGGGTTCTACATCTATTCAAAATGGCGCCATATTTAACAGTCTGGAGATGGGTCAGGGAATTCGGAGAACAACATTTGCTTGTTTTCTCAACTAGATAACACCTTTATAGAGAGAATGGGATTGTTTTACTGTTCAGGAGGGAGTATTATAGAAGAGGACCACTGGGTCTAGGTTGTTTGAGTCGAAAGGTTGTATGGGGCCTCACAGTTGTCGTCAGTACTTAGCTCCTGACGTTTCATAAACTTTTTCATCCTCCATATATATGTTGGACTGGAGATTTTAGAGGTAGGTTTTGTATACTACTTGCACTAAAATATAAGAGCTTCAACAATTGCAGAAGCTCATTCCTATTTCCTCCATCTACATGCTATGGAGCCAAAGCGTTTCATTAGATTTTAGATCCAAAATTTGATTAGATGTACTTTTGTTCTATCATCGTTTTGATATAACAGCAACAGCGTTATTAAGGTATTCTTAATTAAAATTGGAAGCAGCTAAAGCATTATAAACATGACTTGTTGATTTCCAATTGGATGTGGCGAGTCTGGGCCGCCTACAAACGTATCATTTGATGATGTTATAAACCCTTAATAGTAATAAAGAAAAGAAAAGGAGTTGGTCGCCATAAAATTTTAAAATAATTAAGATAATAAGAATAAAATATTGAAGAGTTTTTTTTTTAAATTCAAATATTAACACAACCCTAGTTCAGACTTAAATTACGATTTCATCCCTAATTTATATTCAACTTATTCGCTAACATAAAAAGGATTGACTGCTTTGACCAGCGAACATGATGAATTAAGGAAACCGCGTGTGAGTCCACTTGTTGGTCAGCTGTGGGGATAAGTCCAAGGAGGAGGGTGTTTTTAACTTAATCTACGCGTCCAGTCATCTAAAGAAGAGGTCTGGCGACAAGTAGGATTGGCCAAGATCTTCCTTTCAGGAGATCTTGAGTTCGAGTCACGTCAAAGGAGGAAAAATAAGAACTGTTTTTATTGATAATCCTCTAGTTCCTTAGGTAAAGTTCCTTGATCGGATCAATTACAGACGTCTCGCTTCCGGCGACAGTGTGGGAGTTGGAGCTACTAGGAAACCTGGGGGCTAATGGAAATCTGATGCTGAGTGGGGGGAGCCAGCGATCAATCATTAGCTGAACAATCAAGTATATGAAGACTTCTTATGCGTAGAAGTGTACAGGCTACGTAGGAACCTGAGGGATCTTGAAATTCTAGGTTTACCTCTCTAGAACTCTTAGGGTGAAATCTTAGGTACTTAGGATTAGTCCGACTAAGCGGAGATACCAAATGTAATCTCAAAAAAGAAAAAGAGGTCTAGCATCAGATTATTGGAAACTTGGGACTATTTCTTGCCGGGTACAGGATGGACTGAGCACACCATATAATAACTTGAATGCAAACTCTCTGACTTAACATCTGCATGTCAAACAGTTAGTTGCCGTCATTTTCAAAAAGTAATAAACTACCGGTCATTTGACATTTGGTCAACTAGGTTCTCTGACAGCAAAGTAAGTGGTAAAACTAATTCTCTTAAGAGGAAGGTTAAAATTCCTCTACTTTATCTAGACACATATAAGGGAAGAAAGCGGAGAATTCACTGCCAACACCGTATCTCTATCCAACGATTTCACAGAGAGAGAAATAGATGGAGCCACCTGCAACTCAGTCCATAGACAGCAATTATCAGACGTCAAATGATGAAAAGCAAACGGCTGTAAATAAATGGTATGTAGTTCTACTCCACTTTTCAACGTTTCTGTTTTAGTTTGTTTTGTTGGGTTTTAGATTGATTGCTCGTGGGGTCAAATGCAGTTGTTCTTGCTGTTATGACTGTACACAGAGTTGCTTCGGTTACTTGTGTTCCGCGGACTGCTGTTAGAATCAGAGACAACCATGAATCTGTGGTGTGATTCTTAGACTTTTACTCCGCACGATTTAGTCGTACCTGCTAATTCTCCATGAACGATAAGCAAAGATCCGATCTTTGTGTGTCAAATTCATGAATACTGCCTTTCTTCCTTTGTTTTCTCGCTCTAGTCTCAAAAGGTTGGAGTCTTGTTCAAGATCTAATCTATTCAATCTGATTTTCTGCCATTTCCTCTGTAACCATGTCGATATAGGACCTAAGACTCTGCGATTCTGAATAGCCTACTTGCTTATCCAAGAATCGGTGTTAAATTATTGACTTGAAAACTGTTGGAATTATTGAAAAATGTTGCGTGAAAATTTCTCATTGAGGCATTTAAAGTTGGATCAGAAAAACTTCAGTGAAGGAAAACGACAATGGAAAGATAAGCCATCCCAGACATGGCGTATGTAGCTCACCAAGGCCATAACAAGTAAAGAAGCACGTTCCTTGACAATTGAAAGAGATCAAAAGGATCTGCTTTCTTCGATTGACTACCAATTGATGCAGTCCTTGTGTGACATGTTGAGGTTTCCCAGCTAGGCCTAGCAATATCACATCGAGTTGGATTAAGCAATTTTCGGATTATTTTGATATGGAATTATTTCGGAGCTAATATATTTTTTGGTTAAGATTTATATTGGTTTTAAACAATAATTAAACAATGATTACTTAAATTTTTTATCTTATTGATTTAATTTCTAGTGAGGTTTTTAAAAATTGGTTTTAAGTTATAATGTTGAGACCTAACTTCAAATTTATTTATTAGGATAACTCGATTATAATTTTATTTATTTATTTTCAAATTTCACATAAAAATAAAATAAAATAATTATTAAAGAGAAAGTCCCGAACCCCTCCTCCCGTCATCATTTATAGTTGCCGTACATTATGTTTAAAATTTAAGTACTCCCTTAATTTCACTTTTCTAATAATAGTTCATACTCTTGGTCATTGTTACATCACAAAGCATGTATATTTCAAAAATTCATCTTGGTCATTGTTACATCAAAAAGAAAATGCTATTTCTTAAACAGGTCAATGACATGTGAAGTTACTGATAATAATCGTTTATTAGATGACAGTTTGTTATATACAACTTCTCAAGCCATTCATTTGTCCAACTGTCCATGACTAAAACCATAATTCTAAATATTATTAATTAAAAAGAGTTAAGAATTGGGGACTCTTAGAGAAAAATCCTAGAAGGTCGGAGGCTATAGGGTACTCTTTGGAGGATGATGTTTTCACTTGGGTAAGCCTCCATTAATTTACTAGGTAGTATCATTTTGGTCTTTAATGAGTTTAGTACCCAAGAGCATCAACTAGTGCTCCAAAACAATGGAACTTTCTGTTTGGACAATTTTGTAACGAGATTGGACAATTATTAATTGCATTTTTTATTTTTTAATAGTATATTGATTAAGTTGCGTAATTTGATTCAAATAAAAATAGTAAAATGACTTAATAAATGATCTAAATCAATGGATTAAAGTCCGTGCAGAAAATGAATCTTAATTAGTGTAGACCGGACTCATATCGGTATTATGATGAGAAAGCCTAATATGGATGTTATATATAAAGGTTAAGATCTCCTGTAGTTGCTCATATATCGTGAGCATAAGAATTATCTGACCCGTTAAGAGACCTTATGTTTTGAGAAAACTATAAAAGGACCTTACCCAAGTCCTAGAGAGTAGTTTCCGTGAAGACAGCAGTGGATTCGTACTCGTTTCGGTTTCGGAAAACTCATTTGAAGATACAAAGACCGAAATCAGGTACTTTCTGCATTTCTTCGTTTCTTGCTCATTCACGTTTGATCTGGTATAAATAACTAAGGTATCGTTACATATTACACGTGATATTAGAGTGGTAACATGATCGGGTGGTTAAAAACGAAGATTTTTCAATTTTCTCTCTATATAGTTTTCGAAGATTTAACTTCTGTTTCTCAATTTTTTTTCTTGTTTTCTATTGCATAAAAGTAGTATATATATATTTAGCCTTGAGAAACGGGGTGAAAACAAGCTCAGGAGATGAAAAATCGGCCCGATACTAGTCAAAAATTGCCAATTTCTGACAGGGACGACGGAGATCATCGGGCGCGTGTGCCACACTGACTCGACGACACATAGTACCTCCCTGAGGGGTGGTACTTTTGGCACGTGTGTCACACACGCTAGACATGGGTCGACACATGGGTGAACCATATTGAGCCATATGTCAACACATACAATGCACGCGTCATCGAATAAGCGCGCGTCTGGCGAGTGTTGTTGAGGCACGTCGTTGGACAGCGCGTGCAATACACACACTGCAATTTCTACTTGCAGCTAACGTCAACGCTACAGTGCGCTGATCCAGTGTTGACATTAGTTGTATGGAATTTCTACAGTATTTAAAAATCCAAAAATTTCAAATTTCCCGTAAGGGTGCCCGAGGTGTTTTGGGTCAATTTTCGGGTTCGTGAAATTCATAAAGTGAGTTTTCCATTTTCTAGATTTGTTACATTAGTAATAAATTAAAGTTTAACTCCAAAAAAAGAATTAAGGTATTCTAAATCCGATTTCAATTGAATTTTTATATTTCAGATATCACTTGTAAGAGATACTTCAAGTTTTAGATCTCGAGTCTCATGCGCAGTGTTTAAGATTGCATCATAGTCACTCGGAAAAGGAATTAAGACATTCTAAAGCTATTTTTGAGTGAATTTTCGTGTAACGAACTTGCCATAAGGTAGAACATGAGGTTATTGTGTCTCAGGTGGTCGGGCCAATGTCCAGTGATGCACGATAGTCGCTCTACTGAGATTTTTCCTTTGCGAAAGTCTTAAATGAAGTTTTTAGAGAATGTCTTCAGCACGAGTGTGTGACAATGAGACTGTGCATTTGATTTTTTGCATTTATTGATGTTACATTGTCACATATCATATACTTATAAAGAACATGAAGATAACATAAAGATGTATTCTTTGTGTTTGTGGACATTTTGAGTGATGAAAAGGATGTAGTCACCACAGTGGCATTTCAAATCAATATTTTGAATTGTTTTGCTTACACGTTAGGGGATGTCTCTGGTCTCATGTTTGGTTATTCTACCTACAAGTGTTGGCTTTACATGAGATTTTGAGATGTGCATAAAGGCATTGAATATAGGAAAGTTGTTGCTTGAATGATCTATTCACCCATAGGTGATAGTGTCATGAGCGTTGATGGTTTGTACTCTGATTGCTTTAATGTGGAGGTCTAGTTGCATATATTATGTATTCTGCCCATAAGTGTTTCATAATATATGTGATTGAATTTTCAAAAAAGATACTATTTAATAGCTTTGAGTATTGCTGTTGTCCTACATTTGGGCTGATTTAAACATTATCATTGGCTTTGAGTATTGCTGTTGTCCTATATTTGGGTTGATTTAAACATTATCATTTTACAGCCACTTTTTTGGTCAATAAAATTAATGTCACCATTGAAACCCTAACCGGTTTCAATACGAAGAAGAAGATAGAGGATGTATTGAATATTATGGAGATAGCTGAGGTTGATATGGTCATACGGACGAATAGGTCATCTCCCCCTACTTCCATGAACTAGAGAGTTCATAAACTAGCCTATGAAGCCTGGATCAGTCTAACAGATTATGTCTGATGGCCATTAAGAGATCCATATCTAACTATCTGCTAAGTGAACTTTTGGATATAGATATAGTGAAGGAGTTTCTTGATGATGTCTCTCAGAGGTACATAGTCTCACCTAATGTTGAGATAAGTACCTTCATGAAAGAATTATTCTCCATGAGATATATAGGAGAAAGGGGAGTGAAGGAGTACGTATTGTGAATGATCTATCTTTATAGTAGACTGAAGATGCTAAACATTTCTCTTCCTGATGTCTTCATAGTTCACCAGACTCTGAATACACTCCCTCTAGAGTTTAGTAATCTAGTGATGGCATATTATTCGTAGGATGAGGAATGGGACTTCAATGCTTTGATTGCCTATTACATTGCTGAGGAGGAGAAACTCAAGCTTGCTACTCCTACAACCATCGAAGCAACTAAAGGGAAGGCAAAGATGAAGCCTGTTAAGTTCAAAGGTAGAAAACTCAAGTCTTCTTCACATGATGATGTTGGTTAAGTTCTGTATATAGTACAGTTGATAGCTTGATGTATGTTTAGCTATGTACTAGACGAGACATTGCATTCACCATTTGACTATTTGGTCAATATCTGGTTAACCCAGGTGTAGACCATTGAAATGGAGCCAAGTGAGTTGTGAGATACTAAAGGGAATTAAGGATTATATATTGACATATATAAAAGTCAACAGACTAAACCTCGTACGGAATTCATATTCAGATTTCATGCATATGTCCAAATGATCAAAAGTCCACTAAAAGTCACAGTTTAAAGTTTGCAGATGGTACAATGTCGTGGAAGTGTGTCAAGCAGACACGAGTAACTTCTTCGACTATGCATGCAGAGTGCATGCTATGAAGCTGCTTCACAGACAGTTTGACTCAAAAACTTGATTTCTAAGTTTTATGTAGTTGATTTAGTGGCTAGACTCATTCGGTTGTACTGTGATAATCTTGTTGCTATGTTGCTTAATAACAACAAAGAATATCACAGGGTCTTAGCATTTAAAGGTTAATTATTTGACCCTAAAGGTGTTGATACAAAAAGGTGAGATTAAGGTTTGAAACATTTAAAGATTGAGGAAATATTAGTTGATCCTTTAACCAAAGGACTTCGCCCACTTGTGTTTGTGAAACAAGTATACAGTATGAGTGTTTTGAAGTACTTAGACACTGCTAGTCAATGGATCGTTACATTTGCTTCATGTACATTTGTATAGTTTGATGTATTACTACAGTATGGTGGTTCATCAACAGAGATGATTATTGTTTCTCCTTAGTAATACATGTTATCGTATATTGTCATAATACATATAAAAGCTTTAAGATTATGTCAATCTTAAGCATTTAAAGGTCATTGAGCATATATACATATTGACCTTAAGCCTATGTTATTTTGATACATATAGTTTATTACAGATATCTATAAATTTAACATGACATAGGAGGATATAAGTTTTTAATCCCATAAAAGTTCTCTATTGCAGTTTAGCATTCAGTTGGAGAACATAAATGTTTTCTCTAATGCAGTTTAGCATTTGGTGAGAGGAAACAAGTTTTCTTTAATGTTGTTTAGCATTCAGTGAAAGAAAATATGATTTCTTTAATGCAATTTAGGATATGCGGTTTATCATAAAGTTGGAGAAATCAAGACCTACAGGCGAAGATAATACGTTTTAGATCATAAAGATATCATCTTAGTTTGTCACACTCGATTTTTCCATTCATGTTAGTGAGGTATTAGGTATATGTGATTGTATTAAATTTGTGTCACGCACCACACATGCATTTAATACTTTTCGATATTGAAGGCCTTGTAGGACGAAATGATGGACTTTGTTATCTTTGGATCAAATGTTTTGTTTTTAAACCTAGTCGATTCATTCAGGTCAAAACTGTAATTAATATTTGTTTAAGAGGGAGAATGTTGGACAATTTTGTCCTTTTTCATAAAGTTGGACAACTATTAATTGCATTTTTTGATTTTTTAATAACTTATTGGTTGAGTTATGTAATTTGATCCATATAAAGATAATAAAGTGACTAAATAAATGATCTAAATCAATGGGTCGAAGTTTGCGTGAAAAATAGATCCTAATTAGTGTGAAACAGACCTATATCGGTCTTGTAATGGGAAAGCTCAATATGGATGTTATATATAAGGATTAAGGTTTTTTGCAATTGCTCATATATCAATCGTAAACATAAGGATTCTTTGACTTGTTAAAAGAGCTTACGTTTTGAGAAAACTATAGAAAGACCTTACTTGCGTTTCGGAGAGTAGTTCTCGTGAAAACGGTGGTTGATTCGCGTTCGTTTTGGCTTCGGAAAGCTTGTTTAAAGTTACGGAGGCCAAAATTAGGTATTTTCTGCATTTCTTCGTTTCTTGTCCTTTCATGTTCGATCCAGGATACGTAACTAAGGTACCGTTACATATTATACTTTTTTCTCAAACTCGAATCTTGCCCGCATTCCACAAATTTCAATTGTCTCCATGACTAGTCCAAATCCTAAGGCTATGGTAAATGACAAAGATGAGGGTCTTGTTTTTTAGGATCATTCACCTGGAATGTACACGCACCTTTAAATATTACGAAGGATTGCATTGTTTAAACAATTTTTAAAATTACTTGCTTCAAATTTATCACTTAGTTTACTAATTAACTTAATTTAAAATATATAATTAAAAATTAGGTGCTTCAAATTTATCACTTAATTCACTAATTAACTTAATTTAAAATATATAATTAATAAATTTATTCGGTATACCTTTAATAGATCGTAATAACAAAAAAATTCTAATTGGTGGGATGAGTGTCCATTGCAACTTCACTCTCACATCACAACTTGCATAGTACTACGCTTTACAGCCATGTATGCAGTCTTTATAGCATAAAATAGTGCCCACAAGTCTTGGACAGATCCACTCCATCTACCCCCATTATGTCCACAGCATGCACATATTCCGCCACTCCAATTGAGAATGAACAAATGGCACTTCCAGAACTTAGACATGATGTTGGACTAGCTCATTCCAATATGAAATTTGCAATTATATAATCCAAACCTAAAGTATCTTTTAGAGGTGCATTTTTTCTTCACATGTGAAGATTTAAGTCAAACTTGAGAGTATCAACAACAGTAGCTTATACTTCTTTTTCCAGATGGTATGCCTCATCCTACCACTTAGCTCTAATAATTCTCCATGAAGTGGGGTTTGCTGATATCTTTTCCCATTAACGACAGATATGGAATTGTGCCGAACTCACTGAGAGATACATTACTGTTTGAAATGCTCCTTGAAAACAAGACAATTTACTTGTGCAGCATTTGTTTATAAATCGCTTCTGGTTGCCACGACTTTGTCACAGAATATCGGTCTAGCTATCTTATACTCTCAAGACATGGATCAAAAGTCCTGTAGACTTCCCATAATTTACTTGCTCTGCTTTCTGCTCCCGAGTCACCTTATCTTTTGCCAACTTGATTACAGATTCTACGACTCTACATGTCCTAACCTGACAAAAATCGTCCGATATGGTGTCTGGTCTGCTATTGCAAACGATACTAGGATCGCAGCCTCTATCCTAAGACTTCACTTCCATGATTGTTTCGTTAATGTAATCCTCAGTTCAGTTTTTAAAATCTCTACCCAGTACGAGTAGCACAAAAACTAGTCCAGACATTATATAATCAGAACCAATTATAGAATTTAGACTAATTATGGAGCACCCAAAATGACTGCTGAGACTTGACAAAAAGCTCGTTTCTTTTTACTTACTCTTTGCCACTTATGCAGGGATGTGATGGTTCATTGTTACTCGATGGAGGGGAGAAAAATGCAATCCCCAATCGAAATTCTGCGAGGGGCTTTGAGGTCATTGACGGCATCAAAGCTTCCTTAGAGAAAGCTTGTCCAGGTACTGTTTCTTGTACTGATATACTGACTCTGGCAGCGAGAGAGGCTGTTTATCTGGTAAGAACAAAATCTGTGTATTACGTTCTTTGTATCAAAATAACATTATGGTTTTTAATGTTTAACTCTTTTGTTGGGAGTTGTGATAGTAAAGGTCGGAGGACCATTCTGGTTTGTACCTTTGGGTCGTCGAGATGGCTTAACAACGATTGAGAACGATGCTAATACGCAGCTACCATCACCTTTTGAGCCTTTGGCGAACATCACTGCCAAGTTTACTTCCAAGGGTCTCGACTTGAAGGATGTTGTTGTCCTTTCAGGTTTCCTTCCTATTTAAGGCAGCAATGAGATCACAAAACTTCCCATTAAAA
>JAOSBK010000206.1:6558547-6573358 GCA_027568895.1 Erythroxylum shatona | reverse complement strand
ACTTTGTATTTTGTATTTGTATTAAAGCAAAGGGGTGGTTTTTGAAATGTAAAGATGTTTTGAAAACAAGCTTTGTGCTCTGTGATGGGCCCAAGTAATTACCGAAACTCTGATGTGTTCAATAATATTTGCATCTTCGTGACTGAAATGGTTTTAAATAAATCGGGCCGTTTTGATTATCGATTTTTTTGCATATGCGTTATTGTTAAAAAAAAGATTTGCAACGACTTTTGATTGTTAAATGTCTCCGAATGCTGGGCTTTGGAAGCAGAGTCTAACATTGGGTATCCCATATCGGTTGGAGAGGAGAACGAAGCATGCCTTATAAGGATGTGGAAACCTCTCCCTTGTAGATGCGTTTTTCATGCCCTAATGCACCGGATCCCATCAGAACTCCGAAGTTAAAAGTGCTAGGGCCAGAGCAGTATCTGGATGGGTGACCTCCTGGGAAGTCCTGGAAAAACAAAACCGTGAGGGCGCGGGGCCCTAGAGGTCGAGGCCCAAAGCGAACAATATCTACAAACGGGTGGGTGCGAGGCCCGAGAGGCCGAGGTCCTACATAAGGACTAGTTCGTCAATATTTATCTCTATCATCAGCACCACTCTATAGCTTAGAACTTCTTCTTTTCCCTAAAATATATACCTTATAACTTCTTCTTTTCCCTATCATTAAACTCAATCATCAAAAACTATTTACATATAAATCAAATGTAAAACACTATACTAATTCGACATTCTTCACAAATTCGTTACCTTTATATCTACTACCTCTTATAAAGCCTTCCTTAATTTCCTTGTAGCTTCCTAACCACCATGATGCTTCGTCAGATGATCATTATTGTAACTAACCCTCCACGTCTAACACCAACTATACTATACTAATGAATTATAATTAGTCCCATTCAGTTTATTAAAATATGACCATAAATTTTCTAATATTGAAATTACTCTTATCTTCTCGTATACTCCCTCTAATACCCTGCTAACTTTTAATGCCTTGTCAATACTTTTATTATCCCAAACTAAAATCCTAACCATCTTCTCCCATTTGAACAGTTAGTTCCCTCGTAGCTTGTCAAGATAATAAATGGGTGAATTTCTAAAAAAAATTAAAACTTTTGTCAATTTTTAATTATAACCCAAACTTTAAAAAGTAGTAATAAAATACTCAAACTTTTAAAATTTTCAATTCTAGCCCAAACTTTAAAAAGAGGCAATAAAATGCTTAAACTTTCAATTTTCTTCAATTCTAGCCCAAACTTTAAAAAGTGGCAATAAAATGCTTGAACTTTCAGTTTTCTTCAATTTTAGCCTGATATTTTTGGTTGTTCTCCTGATGCCTTCAACCTTTTATTTTCTGTTTGTTCTTATGAAGCCCCGAACTATTCTCACATTATAGTCTATTGCACTAGTAAGCTCTTCATTTTTAGTTCATTCTCCTGATGCCCTTAGTTTGAGGACATCGGGACTGTGTAATATGAAAATCAAAGGGTCGAGATAACAAACTAAAAATGAAGGAAAAAATTGAAATTAAAGCATAAAGTTGTCGAGGTTGCGTAATCTGATTTAAGTCATTTTTAAACAACAATGTCCTTTTAAATATGTGATTAGACAACATCGTTTCATTAATCTTCATTTGTTATGATAATTTGGTTGACGTTTATTAATAGTTAAAGTTTCTGAAGCGCATGACAAGTCACGTCAGTGAACTTAATAGAAACATTAACGTTAGACTAAAATTGAAAAAATAAAAAATTTGAGCATTTTATTGCTATTTTTTGAAGTTTAGGCTAGAATTAAAAAAATTGAAAGTTTGGATATTTTATTACTACTTTTTAAAGTTTGAACTATAATTGAAAATTTGACAAAAGTTTGAGCTTTTCGTAGTAATTAACGCATAATAAGTATAACAGACAATTTATTATTCGAGTCAGCTTCAATTAATTACACAATATGTACATCTCTATCTTTCAACTAACAACAATCAAGTTTTTCCCTCATGACTCACCATCAATATAGCTATGCTTCTACCCATAGAACGTGTTACACCTTTGTCCTTTACGCTTTTGTGAAACTTGTGAGAATACCTCTAGATATGGTTAAGGACGAAATATCCCCAACTAAAATTTTAACAATCACTAACATCGATAATGGTATGTAGCAATTGTAGGTTGATATTGGGACATAAGAAGAAATCCAACATAGATAAGTGAAAGATTAACTCAAAATATTCCTTTTTCATGCACACCTCACTTTATGAGGTATGTACTGTGTAATGATATATGAATCATTAATCTCATACTCCTCCTAAAGCCTCATTGACTTTTCTTCATACCTGTTTTATTTTATTAAGAACCCACATAATGTCATCCACTTAATCCTTCTTTATTTATGAGGCTTTTCTTCATACCTGTTTTATTTTATTAAGAACCCACATAATGTCATCCACTTAATCCTTCTTTATTTTCAATGTCAAACTCATTAGGATTAAATCGTGTACATGAGTAGTAAAACACATCTCCTTAGAGCCTATTTGGATGGGCTTTTAGAAGGACAATAAGCACTTTTCTCTACCATAAAAGCCATTTTAAAGAAAAATGAGTGTTTGATTGTAAATAAAAAATTATTTCTTTAATAGATATGGTTTTTTTGGCAGCCAAAATACAGTTATTTAAGAAGCTCAAATTTGGAGCTTCTTAAAAAAGTACTTTTTTAGGTAAAGTTTTTAGATCAATTAATGAGCCTATTTTTAGTCTCTTTTGCCCTTATAATTTACACATAATTCCCACAATACCCATAAACTCATTTTCACGTTTATTTTGAGAGTTATATAATATTATTTGGCTTTTTTATATGTTTTAATATTTATTTTTGATATTAATTTTACTTATGTTATAATCCATATAAAAGATTTAGTTAGATATATTTTATTTATATTTCATATGGTTTAAAATTATATAGTAATTAATATATTGTGCTTTGCATATTGTTTAATATACTTTAAATAATATTTATATGCATAAAGAATTTTTATTACAACATAAAATATAGTTAAAAAAGTGTTTTTTATTTTTATGTTACCAAACAGTCTATTGTATGAAGCGCTTTAAAAAAAGCTCTTTTTAAAATTACAACCAAACAGTCAACTGACTTCTTAAAAAAGTTCTTCTCAGAAAAGCTTTATAGAAAAAAGCTCTACTAATAAAAGCTCTACTGTTATAAGACCAACGAAACAGAGGCTTACCCTAAGCCTCTCAATGTCTCTCATTTCACCAAATCCTATATCGATGACTCACTTAGTATGATTTAGACTAATAGTCTACATCAATTCAAACATGTCATAGTAGTACCATATGTGACAACTTTGCAAACACTGAAGTTGCATTATTTACAATCAAATATAATAGTTTTACTTCATAAACACACCATATTAATTTAGTTTCAATTGGTGAAAATTTCAGACCTTGCTCTTCACTGCCACACTTCACTTACTTGTCCTTATAGTAAGAACTTCATCCCTGGCCTATATTTTCAAGTTTTATATCAAATTAATTTTATATACACATTACTTTCATATTAAATTGGTAGCTCATTGACTTCCTTTTACATTCTAGACCTTTCCCTTTCCTTTCTATGAAGGAGAGGATGCTCTAATGAAAACTTGGTCCTACTTTTCTAGACTTTAATAATCAAAATATTAATGTTGTTCTCAACCACATAGCACATCCATTACAACAAAATGATACCTCATAATAAAACATTAGTAGAACAAACTACACATGATGGATACGAACCCAATAACATTGAGAACGAAAAGTTACAAGACCATATTATGACCATCTTGATATCTCACCACCTTAGACATTTTTATTGATCCCATTAATTTTCATAATACATGTCTGAATTTATGAGTAAACATATGTACTACAACAATAACGTACACACATAAATGACCAATAACAACATATAAACCTACAAATGACCATTAAAATAGTTAGCCATATGGGAATGATATTGACTGTTTACCATGTCTACTTTAGTTTTTCAAATGAGGATACGTCAACACTCTAAAAACTTTTCTATTTATTAACTAACATGCAATATGTAAGAATGATTGTGAAGGAATTACGATTGCTTCATTTCAAATTCTATGTTGTGCTATTAACTAATGAAATAATGGGATGGTAAGAGCTATTTACGAACGTGTATAGGAAGTTTTAAAATCTAGACATGGTATTGGGGGGTGAACTTTAAAAGCTACTGGAGAAGCTTTATACATATTGAACGTCCTTTATTAACCCTAAAATTGTAAGCAGACTGTCTTTTGAAATGGTGCCTTCGACATTGCAATAATAACATAATTAAGCACATGTACAACTATGTAGTTGAAAATGTCAAACCAAACATTAATTCTACACGATTTGGTACATGACCAATAATAAAAAGTAACAAAAACATATTTGATTACATAATCATTTAAATAACCATATGCAATATAACTAAAAAACATGGTTTTATATACAATCATGTGTTAATATGTATCCTTAACATTTATTCCTTCAAATTTAATACCAAAAGATGGTTTAACATGTGGTTGTATATTTATTATTGTTGGTCAAATCCTTTAATGGATGCAGATTGATGCTCAATCGTATATCCATCTATGTACTTCTCATTGTCCTTTCAAATTTTCAAATAGTAACATGGTTGACCACATTGTTATGTAGTTAATTGTGTTAAACATAATCTTTATTAGACACACAGTGTACCAATCTATGTCATTAATGTTGAAATCTTGTATTATTTTAACTTGATAATGGAAAGTCCACTTTTTACACCTATTACTTAGTCCTATAATTTTTTTTTACAAAATTGTCATAAGAAATGTAGTCACATCTGGTATAGTTTCTATTGAGGCATGGTATCTTAATATTAAACTAATGGTATTCTTATTTTAAGGTGAACGTGTGACTTACTTCTTATAGGTAGCGATATTTTTTTTTACATAAGTACAGTAATGGATGTATGAAGGTCTAGTATGATTTTTATTGAGGTAGGGTATTCATTATACTTGGTAGTGATATTCTGATTTTAAAGTGAACATGTATATTATTTGTTATAAATGGTAGTGCTTTTTATATATAAGTGTGATATTGAAGATATGAAGATTTAGTATAAGTTTTTGAATGATCTATGGTATTCTTCATACTCTATGGTATTTTCAGTGGTGACCTTTTTGTACATAAGCCAAGTATTGGATGTATCAAATTCTATATAGGTTTTACTAAGCTATGATATTCTTCATACTTGGTGATGATATTGTCACTTTAAAGTTAATGTACAACTTATATGTTATGAGTAGTAGTTTTTTTTATATAAGTGTGGTATTAGATGCACGAAGGTCTGATATAATTTTAATTGAGCCATGATATTCTTCGTACTTTGTGATGATATTTCTATTTTAAAGTGAACATGTGACTTGTCTATTATGGTTAGTGATATTTTTATAAATAAGAGTGAAGTTGGATGTATGAAAGTCTAGTATAGCTTTTACTAAGCTATAGTATTCTTTGTATTCAATGATGATATTCTCATTTTAAGATTGCAACGATATTTTTTGTACACAAAAATGATATTGGATGTATGAAAGTCTGTATATTTTTTACTGAATTATGGTGTTCTTTGTATTCAATGATGGTATTCTCATTTTAAGGTTAACATATGACTTATTTGTTATAGGTGGTGATCTTTTTTTAAAAAATATAAATGTGGTATTAGATGCAGACATTCTGATAGTTTTTATTAAGATATGGTATTCTTTGTCCTCGATGACAATATTCTCATTTCAAGGTAAAAGTGTGATTTATCTATTATGGGTAATGATATTTTTTGAACATAAGCATAATATTGGATGTATGAAAGTTTGGTATAGTTTTAGTTAGACATAATGTTCTTCCTACTTGATGACAATATTTATATGGCCTTTACAACTTGCCAATGAAGCTTTTTAAGGTTCATAGAAGCTCATTCAGCAAAGAACAAAATTTTAAACCTAATCTTGAAGTTAAATGTAACGTAAGTTAGTGCTTCATATTTATCATCCCTCATTCTCAAATTAACTGTATAAAATTTAACAGAAGTAATGGTGGTTCTGTTTAAGGTTTATAGAAATGAAAAATATAAACAAATTAAATCTAAAAAGCAAAAACATTTTATTTTATAATGTACTTATAAAATTCTTATTTTTTAGAATCTGTTGTAAAATTGTTAAGAATGTTAAGTAAATTTTTTTAATAAATTGTTCTTTTTTTGAAAAATCACAATAAACTTAATCAAAAATAAATTCACTTTTGAAGTGAATAGTTTGAAGGAGAACATGAATTACGATAAGTGAGAAAAATTTCAAGAAAATTGTTAAACTTTGTAATATTATAATTTTACTCTTATAAAAATTAAATTACTTATTTACCTTTGTTAATATAATTTACTTTGTGTGACCACGAGTAAGTGGCTATACTTTCGGCAACTTAATTTAAATTGAGTTTTACTTCTAGACTCCTAAAAAAAATATCACACTGGCCAACCTTAATACCTTTACCACTGATTCTAAAAGTCAAAGTACCCTAGTGCACAAGATTTCTCACTTTGCGATGGTCAACGGAGGTTCATCAATGTACGTAACCTTCCTTTTGTAATTTTTACAAAGAGATTGATTTCATGATTCGAATATGTGACCTTATGATCACAAAGAAGCAACTTTTACCACTGACTTTATTCTCCACAATTTTAAGTGGAATAATACTAGCATTTTCCCAACAATCTCCCTATTTGGATAGAGAAAACATCTAATTTCAATGAACTTGTAGCTCTTTCTTTCATCTAACATTAACTTAGCGAAGTGGGTGAGAGCTGCTTCATTTGTTCTCCCTCTTCCAATTTCTTCAAGCCTCCCAGTGTCCCACAAGGGTAACAGTCATCATTGTTCAAGCATTGGAGGAGAGTAGAGATGTGGTAATCCACCATATCAGAGTTTGAATATGTTACAATGTCATTTAGAGGTGTTTTGCCTTTGCCATAGCTGCATTATATTTCTCTTTATACTTGCTTGTGCTTGTTCCTAATGACAGGACCAGCATTTGCTTTCCCTCCATTAGTTTTAGTGTAAAGTCCATCATAAAACAAAAGCCCAAAAGCTAGTCGATAAACTATTAATCACATATAAAAGAAGTCATTAGTTACAAAATGTGAAAAACTAACGCAACAACTTCTTCTTCATTTTTCTCACAACTATTATAGCTTGTAAATGTGGTAAAACACCCTCTTTCTTCTGCACATTGATAGGTTTCCGCAAGTATACAGGTTTAGTTGCAGCAATCAAGTGTCGATCTGCAAGGACTAAGTCAAAACACCAAATTTATGCCTTCTAAATTTGCTAAGCAATTGAATATGAAAGTTGTTTTGTTAAGGAAATATTGATACACAATTAACAGAATTTGAACCAATATCTAGGAGTTCATCCCAACAATGAAATCATGTCATCCTTATGAATGAAATACTAATCCAAGTATATTAACCCACTTTTATCAATTAATTCTTTCGAAGCAGTTGATGTGTTGATTCCAATTTTTAAACTAGTTTCTTAGACTAAAAATTGAATCCAACCCAATGAACTCAATGGTTAATTTCAAGTACTCTTAATGACGAATTCTATTTCTAGATATTCTTTCAACAAAATCTAATCTAGTAATTCAGATATTAAACATCACTTTTCAGTACCTAATTTAACATCCATCATTAATCAATTAGAAACCCTAGATTAGATAGATCAAATCAACATTGGATTAAATCGCTTTACAAAAGTCAACATTGAATTAAGAAGTAAAGTCATAAGGTTTAACACATAAATTCCAAGTTGAAACAAACATCCCAGAATATATGAATTTACAAATTCATGACTAAATTCAACTAAATGTAAAACTGTAAACATGAATATTAAAGATAAATAATAAGTGGAAAGAGGAGGAGAAGGAACTCCAATTGCTTCTTGAATCTTAATTTCTTAATCTCCAAGCTTTCCTTTTTCTTTGATTGAATTTTGTCTTTCTCCTCCTTTGTGTTCTTCCGCTTAGACTCTCTCAGCCCAAAGATCTCTCTCTAAAAATTCCCCCTGGTTCTCTCCCAAAAACTACCTTTTTATCACTGAAAACCATCATGAAAAAACCATCATACACGGTCCGTGTGAATATACATGGCCAGACCGTGTAACTTTCGGGTTTGATTGTGCGTTCTCTCTTTGAAAGACATGGTCCGTGTGAATCTACACGGTCAGATAGTGTAACTTTCGGGTCTTCAACTTTAAGCTTCAACTTTACACGAGCTGTGTATTTTTACAAGGGTAGACTGTGTATTCCTCAGGTTTGCTTCATTATCTTCCCAAAACACCTGCAAATATTAAGATCAAAGGAGCAGTACCAGATTCACAAAAACTAAAGGTAATTTAACATCATTTAATACAAAAACAATGACAAAATAGAGCCAAAATATATCAAGAATAACAACTTATCACACGTGACATTTCTTTCATAGGTTCCCTCATTGTGTTTGTTTTGTAGAAAATTGGGAGGAAGTTATGGAGATTAACAACCCCAAAATCTCTTAAAACATAAGTAAAATTTCAGTTGCTATTTTATGTCTTTTTGTGATTTTTGATCATCTTACAGTAGTTTATAGTTAGATTGCATGTTGTGATTTTTTGGGACAATAATTGAAGTCATGGAGAAGAAAAGAGGGTGAAGAAGATCACATTTTTGGAAATTTTAAGTTGCATTAAGGGGCACAATAGGAAATGCAAATAATGAAGGGCAAATATGGAATTTACTTCCAAGAATGGTATTTTTAGTATTAATTGAAATAAATAAGGGTAAAATAGGACCTTTAATTAGTTAAGTGTATTTTAGTAACTAAGGTGGTTAGGTTAGTCAAGATATTATTTTTTATAATTAATAATAAAGAGAAAAAAGAAAATAATATTAGATTATTAAGTGTAATTGGATTGGAAATTTTCTTAAATTAGTCTAATAGAATTTTGTAATTTCTAAGTTCGAATAAGGAATAATTTGGACTATCAATTAGTTAAGTTCGAAATTGAGATAAAGATAAACTTAGACTGTACTCTTACAATAGTGTACCATTTTGTTATTAATAAATTATTTTTAGCGAATGAGATTTTGAATTAATTAATTAATGATTACATATATGAGTTATGTTTATTTTATTTCGCAATTAATTACTGAAGTATAAGATGGTTCACTTTTATATTTTGGTACATATATTGAGGTGTAACGTTAGTTAATTTGGTAGTAATGTGTTATTAAATAGAGATTAGTTGATAATATGTTTGTAAATAATTGGCGAAAATCGAGAATTGGTGGCTTGCCTAAGATAGGCTACATTTGATGGTCATAGATTGATAGATTGTTTAGAGCTAAGTGAGTGATGACTAGGTATCTATTTGTGGAGCAGATATCATGGCATTCTGAGTCCCAGAGATGTCCAATGCCGATGGCTAGGTATCAAGTGATGCTGAGATATTCTGAGTCTTGTAGATATCCTGTGCCGATGACTAGGTACTGGAGTAGTATCGAGGTATCAAGAGAAATTGAGAAATTAAGGTACCCTAGGCCGATATTTATATATTTAATTATGTTCTCTTTTGGTGAGAAATTATAATGAGTTGAGATGAAATAGTAAATCATTGAATGTGAGCCTACTAGGTTAGGCAGGTTTAGTCAATTCAGTCAATTATGAGATAAAGAATAAATGACAGTTATAGATTAATATTTGTGTTAATCATTATTTGATTAAATTTTGAGATATTTGTTAATTGTTCAGATTAAACTGAGTAATGTCATGTATCTTCATATTATATGAATGTTCTAATTACTTAGACTAAGTTTTATACTATATTGTATTGAGTTATTTGATTTTAAGTGTATGATTGGTTACTCTAACTGAGTAGGTAACTCATCCCTTGTCACTATTTCTTTTAGAAGATCAAGTGATTGTCAATAACCCCAATGTACGTGATTAACAGAGTGAAGGTTAAGTGAGGCAAACATATTATTTGAGCAAAGTTGTGTGAATGGATTTACTTTTTTTTTACGTGATAGCTCAGGTAGTTGTGTTATTTAGAATACTTTTATATCTGACAAATATCTTTCTTTTAGAGCTAATGATGATTTTAGTAATTAATATTATGTTTGGCAACGATTTGGATAATTATGGTTCAAAAATTTACGGGAGCCTCACATTTAGATCCATGAACGTGGGGTTGCTTTTCATTATCTCCTTGTGGATGTGATATAAATAAATCAAACCATCTTTGGCCCTTGCAACTAATCTTCATCTGTAACTAAGGTCTCAAAAAGCAAGGAAAAATTTTACAAATGGGATAGTTGTTGGATACATTATTGGTTGAGAAGATGAACGGTTGAAGCAGCTTGATGTCAAATGCAGGTATGAGCACTTGTGTTAGTGTCTGATCCCGTTAGGTCTCCAAGCAATTGGTTTATCAGTGACCTAAGATCCTTGCCATCGTACTTTGGCCCCATGAACTCACGAGTAAAAGTTGTCATCGAACCAATGAAGCCGTTTCTGACAATGATATCCTAGCTTTAGTTCAGGGAAATTATACGGATCATGATCAGAATTTTCTCATAGTAAACACAAAGCGATAATCTGATTATCATCAGGAGATTTAGGACTTGAGTTTCCACCGAACTATTACCTCGTTTGTGGGAAAATTTTTGAAGAGTGTTCTAAATAGAAATTTTTAATGTCCTTAGCAGCATATAATGGCCTGTTTTCGTTACTAGGAGCAGCAAGCATGGTGATGGTGGCCAGCAGCCCACCAGTGCTTGTCCCTGCAATTATATCGAAAAAATCTGCAATTCTCACAATTGTTCCGTCCAATTCCTGACAAGACATAGAGAAATATTAACGTGATAACGTCAACAAGTAACAACAATAACGCCAAAAAATCAAAGGACGCGTTTGGAGGAAAAGAGACGCAGTGCTAAGAGAACAGTGCCTGAAGCTTAGATTCAAGAAAGGCAAGAATGGTCCCTGGAATTATGCCTCTAGCGCCTCCATCAATGCTCAACATGGTTATCATTTTCCCCTTTGCTCTGATACTCATTTCGGTTATAAATGGACTTTCTTGAGATTGAACTATCTTCAAGAACAGAACTTTTAGTAGTATGTGTTAGAATTTTACGTGTCACATGTATAAATATATATACGTAGATTTTTATGTTAGTTATAGGCTTAATAAAATTTGATCTAACTTTAGTAAATTAATTGGACCTTCAAAAATATTAATTAATTATTAGTATGGGTTTGATGTATAAAAGCTCATTACGAGTCATTATGATTAATGGACTCATAATAGACCGTAAGTCAAACCTGACTATAAAAAGAGTTGTGGTCCTCAAGTCAAATACGTTATTCTAAACAAAGTTTGTCAGTTTTCTTGGTTCTATAAGGATAATTCATTCAGTTTCTGAATCTTGGCTTGACAGAATATAAATTCAACAAGTTTGGTTGTTTACACTTTCACTGTACGATGGATCAAGGTTAGTGTTCATATTTATAAATATATATCATTGTTTATTTGATCTGAGTGTGATTATGGTTAATTGATTGTTTAGAAATCTGAATAATAATCATAAACTAATTTCTAACAAGTGGTATCAGAGCACTCCAAGTAGATTGTTTCAACATGATATTCAGTTTCATTTTTCACTCCGTTCCATATGTTTATTGGTAGTAAAAATGAATTACAGATTTATCATTTGAGATTTTATTTATTTTGAGTTATTGTTTATTGTTTTCTTAATTATAATTGACTGAGATAGAAATGTTTGGATAGAAATATTTTGATCTCTTGATTATCTTAGTCTGCGATTAACAGAAAACAAGTAAACGCTATTGTCATCGTTTCTACGAATTTTCTTTGCCTCCAAATCACGGAAATATGTTAACATCTGGTATAATTTTTTTTTGCAAGACCCATTTTTATTCGGGTCCTTGGGATTAAGAGCCTTGTGCTCAGCCGTCCAAGCTAGCAATGCATACTACCGTTTTAGCTCAGAATATATATATATTATCTTTGTGGGTTGTGATGACCGTCTTTTGAGTTTGGGTTAACTCATTTGGACTTAATTTAACAATGGACTCATGTTTCTTTTATTTATAACCTAAATTTTAAATGAAATAATTTTATATATGCATATAAAATATAAAGTCTTCCATTGTTATATAATATTATTACGAACTAAGGTTATAATTTCGTAATAATTAATTGAAGTCAAAATTTGAGGTTTTTTATTGTCCATTTTTTAATAATAATTAAATTACCTAATTTTATCTAAACTTTAGGTGCTTATCATTTTGAATTAATGAGATTAAACCAATATGTTGCCAAAGGTTATATTGGGTAAAATTTATTAATTTAGAATGAGAATGTATGTTTCATTTATACGGAATAATCAGCCCAAAGGAATATTATTTTGGCTAGATGATTGGTAATTTAATTTCATATCTATGCGAAATAATCGGCCCAAGGGACGATTACTTTGGTTAGATAGTAAGTACATTTTTATAACATCACTGTGAAATAATCGGCCCAAAGGAAGATTATTTTGGCATGATGGATAGTATTAAATTATGTGAAGCATTTGGCATAACATGCTGACAATGTGTCGATCCAAAGAAAGGCACATTATTAGGCTGTTTTAGTTTCAATATTTTTACTACGACTAAAAGTACCACTTATAAATTATTATTTTGTCCAAAGACTGAATAATAATGGACCAAATAATAATGTTATGCTAGGTATCTTGTAATTTCCCCCTTTATAAAATTTTCTACGTGAGCATTTTATTTTGTTTTCTTTCTTAAAGTGTCATCAATTTCTGCCAATATGAATAATATTCCCGTGTTTAACAGCACAAACTTCAAGAAATGGAATGAGCACATAATGATTGTGCTTGGTTGCATGCATCTAGGCTTTGCATTTAGATTTGAACGTCCCGCAGCTCTGACCAATATTAGTACCACTAATCATATAGCTACATACGAGAAATGAAAATTTTCAAACCACTTGAGTCTGATGATCTGAAGCATTCCATTCCAGACTCCATAAGAGGTGGAATTCCTGATGAGACTGATGCTAAGAGTTTCCTTAAGCAAATTTCTGACCGATTCACTGCAAATGAAAAGGTCAAAACAAGCACTGTACTAACCAAGCTTGTTTCAATGCGCTATAAGGGAAAAGGAAACATTAGGGAATATATAATGGAAATGTTTAATCTTGTTACAAAGCCGAGGGCACTTAAGTTAGAGTTGTCTGATGACATATTCATGCACTTGGTTTTGATTTCGCTTCCTTCACAATTCAATCAGTGCAAAGTCTCTTACAATACTTAAAAGGAGAAGTGACCCCTAAATGAGTTTATAGCTCAATATGTGCAAAAAGAGGAGAGGCTGAAACAAGAGAAGACTGAAAGCACTCATTTAGCAGCAACTTCTTAGGGAAATTCCAATAAGAGAAAAAGAAAGAAAGGTAAAGAAACTACAAAACCTGGAATGGTGCAAGGTGCACAAAAGAAATAGAATACGTTTGTTCTTTGCTTTTTTTGTAAGAAACCAGGTTACGTAAAGAAAGAATGTACCAAGTACGCCAACTGGAGTGATAAGAAAGGTATAATTCTCAACTTTGTTTGTTCTAAAATTAATTTGGCTTTAGTACCAATTGACACTTAGTGGATGGATACCGATGCTACCACTTACATAAGTGTCACTATGCAGGATTACCTCAGGAGCCAAAAGCCAACTGATGGTGAAAAATACATCTATGTAGGAAATGGCAACACGATTATTGTGTTGAAGCTATTGGTCATTTTAGAATTTAGTTAGAGTTTGGTGTTTATTTGGATTTGGATGAAACTTTTGTTGTATTGTCGTTTAGACGGAACTTAATTTCTATTTTTAATTTGGACAACTCTAGTTACTTTTGTCTATTTTGAAATGGTAAATGTGTTATTTCTTTAAATTCTCAAGTTGTAGTAGCTGGCACTAGGGGTGTTCATGGTAGGGTAACCTGACCCGTTCATAAATAACCTGAACTTGAACCTGAATGTCAGGTTCGAAAATTTCACGAACCTGAACCTGAACCTGGACCTAAAAAACCTATAGGATTAGTTAACCTATTTTCAGGTTCGGTTCTCAGGGTAACTAGAACCTATTCATATCAACATATATGACAAAAAACTATAAAAATAATTGATGAAAACTGTTGGGCCCTGTCAAAACAGCATGGAGGGCTCATTTCTCATAATTTACAGAGCATATTTGGGAGACGTCCAATCTAAATTTCAGTCTAGCTTCTTCATAACATTTGTTCCCCGTTGTATTAAGTTTCTAAAGACACCAAAAACACTCAATTTGGTTTAGAAATAAAGAAGTTATGGCTAAAACACTTTCATCTCTTATTAATCCGAGACTGAATACTATACCCAACTTCATTTCAGAAATTGAAAATCTTAGGGGCTGAATTGAAATTTAATTCCTTTGGAACATTTGTATATCCATGTCTCTAGTTTATTTTGAAGCAAGAATCAACTCAATTGGATATCTACAGATCGAGATATCACCAAAATACTAAAACATGTTGAAAAAAATATCCAACTCATACTCTTTTAACCGATCCCCTCACTTTGATTCAATCCATCTTTTTCAAATTAATATCAA
>JAOSBK010000206.1:6544784-6555202 GCA_027568895.1 Erythroxylum shatona | reverse complement strand
GCAGGTGACAAATGTGACCTGCCTTGCCACATCCTCACTTACGTATGGCCTAAATGAATGACAATAATTTGGTCTTTCGATTTATTTCTTTGGCTAAATGATCTCTTCTTCATTTTCTTCTTGTCTACTCACGATCTTCTCACCCTCACCCTCATCACATTAAGATCTTGCTTTCCTTTACTTTATTTTTACAAGATCTTCGCTATCTTTTCTTTTTGCAACTAAAAACTTAACTTATTCCTCCTTCAAGATTTGATGATCGTATAAGCTTGGGGGCTATGGTTTCATGGTCATTTTTGAAGAAGCTTTGAGTTAATCAAGTAAGTTTATTATTATTGATCTTAATGGTTTTATTCATGAAGCATATATGATGATAGTTAGTGGTAAATGATCATGATGTTAGAGTAAAAAATCTGGAAAATGGAAATAGAATGTCCAAAATATGTTAGTTGTAACATTTCCACTAGACATGTGTTTTAGCCATATCTTGATCTGTAGACATCTAAATGGGATGATTTTAAGTTTATATTAAACTAGAGACAGATGTCTATATTTTTTATGAAGTAATTGAAATTGAATTCTGTCTCTAAGAGTTTCATTGGCATAAAGTTGTGTATTGTGTACTCTCAAGGTTTGAGAGCAGTTTGTAGTTTTTTTTAGTATAACTTGCAGATTACTAAACCAAATTACATGGAATTGGTGTAATTAAAAACTTAAGACGTATGGGAACTTTTTTTAGAAGAATATGTTGCCAAAATCCGTCATTTTCTTTGTCAAAATATCCATGAAAAATTAACCCGAAAAGCTATTTTGAAAGAAAAGATGGAATGATGCATGAATATGTTCACGATCGTGACAGAGAGGAACATTAAGGAGTTGCTTAATCCATAAAAAAAAAGTTATGAATGATTCCAAAACAAAGCTAGAAATGATTCAAAGGACCAAGTATAAGAATCCTTGGGACATTAATTTGTAGGCATGGGAGAAGAGAGAAACGGAACACTATAATCTCGTGGCTACAAACAATTTATCCCTGATTAAACAAAGATATGGAGTCTTATCATTATCCAATGGGGATAAGAACATAGAATACTTCTATAAATATATTAAAGCAAGGAACAATAGAAATAAGATTTTTTCATTGCAGGTAGAATATAAGAGTACAAAGTTATCAAAGGACTATCTTCACCTTGAAGTAATAAGCTTCGTTTCCATTTCGATTAGATCTATTACTGAAGCCTCTTCATCACTTTCCATTCTCAGATATTTCATTAATGATTAGGTACCATCTTAGTTATTGTGTGATTTAACCAAACCTGTTATTCCTATAGATGTAGAGATAATAATGTTCTCTCTAAAACCTAATAATTCTCTAGGTCTAGATGACGTCAATGCTCATTTCTTCCAGAAAAGACGGACGTGCACTAAAACAATGGTAATTGATTCAATAATTGAGTTCTTTAGAATTGGAAAAATGTTGAAAGAGCTCAGTAAGACTTATGTAAGCCTCATTTGCAAGGCTAAAACACCAAATTCCTTAAACGATTATTAGCATTTCTCCTGTTGTGATACTACCTATAAAGTTACTGTTAAGATTCTAGCTAAAAGATTGAAGGTGGTTTTAAATCACATAATGGATCCATCTCAAAAGCATATATTGAAGGAAGAGTCATAGGAGACAATATTCTGATCGTTTAAGAGTTTTTCATAATTATGCAAGGAAAATTTAGATAAGAATTGTGTAATCAAAGTAGATTTTCATAAAGCTTATGGTTAATTAAATTGGAACTTTGTCTATAATACACTACAAGTCTTTGCTTTCCTTCCTTAGTTCACTTAATAAATCTCCTAATACCTCACCACTCCCTTATATACAATTCTTGTCAATAAGAATGTAGATAATAGTACAAAGAGTTTGAGATAAAGGGACCCCCATCCTTATATCCCTTCATCATTAGAATGAGCTTAAGTAGGCATGCAACCAATGGCGATTGCAACTTTAGATTCTGCACTAAGTGTAAGAGTATGAAAATCTTAATGCCTCCTTTGTTTATGAATTAATTGTCTCCTCCAAACCTGACCTTGGCTCAATTAGCATCCTAATGTCAAGTCTATACACTTTTAAAACCTTTTCTGTATTGAACATTTACAAATGAAACTACCAATTCATTGTCTCAACTAGTGGTTGGGAAATTGTAGGTTAGTTAGAAAGACTAACTGGAATCAAGTTATCCAACTTACTATTTCTCTACCTAGGAGTTACAATAACCACTAAGAGGCTACCATTAAATGACTTCAAGCCTCTACATAACAAAAATAAGCTAAAAAATACTAGTTGGAAGTCCTAATGCCTCTGTAAATTAAGTATAATTTAGCTTATAAAATTTGCTCTCAGTGAACCACATATGTACTATTATTCACATATTTGGTTCCTAAAGAATATCTCAAAGGCTATTAAATAAATGCTAAGAAGATTTTTAGATAAAGGGCATGGATAAGGAAGTTATCTAGCAAAGTTCAAGTAGTATGAAGTTAGTAAAGGGCAAGGAGAACATGAACTACTAATATATACTTAATTGGTTATGAATTTAATCCATAACACTTAGTGCTTAATGATATGAAACGTTTAAGACATTCACTTTAGTTCATATTTGGTTTTAGGTACAATTAGGAAACGAAAGAGCTAAAGTGAGTTGAAAGAAATATATTTGAGTCATTTTCTTGAGATTCACACTAACTTGTCTTCATGAGGCAAGAAGGAAAAGGATTAGAGTAAAATAAGATAAGAAAAAAATGAAGAATATATGTTAAAAACACCATGCACACCCATGACTAATTTGTCATTGGCATGACACCACCATACATGCCCATGACACCACAAAACACACCCATGAAATACTTCCAGCTCACCCAAGAATCTAGTTTTGAGTATAAATATATTGTTTTTGATGGAAAAAATATGATGAAAAGTTGGATGAAATGTTTGGGGGTTTCGAGAGAAGAATGAGAGGAAAATATCGATATCATCAGAGACCTATGGAGAAGATAGAAAGCTAAGCATCCCGATCTAGTTTAGAGGTGATATTGACTCTAAAGAACTAGGTTAAGCATTTCTTTCATTATTTTTGTTGTTCTTTCTCTCTTTAAGGATTGATTATGTTATCCTATGCTTATGGATTTGGGTTTTCTTGTATGAATTATCTTTATTCTCGTTATCATTAGATTGTTCATGTATGAACCCATTGTTAGAATCTTGAACACAATTTGTATTGGCTGTGTTTGGATATTGCTAGAATCTTCAATATAATCAATAATTGCTATGTTAAGATTCATTTTTAGCAACTAATGGTTTCGGATCATTAGGGATATAATCTGTAATTGTTGTGTTTCCGATTAGTGTCGAATCGTTAGCGATAACATAACTTAGGTTAAATGACTCGATCGTATGTGGTATTTACCTTAATTAATATGTTTTCCTAATTCGTAATTTAAATATCTAATTAAATTTAGAGATCATATCTTAGGTTAATCGATAGCTAGGCATAATTAACACGCGTCTCTTAATTAAACATGAATTAAGGGAAAATCAAGGCTAACAAATCTTATTATTAACCTACAATTAATAGTTTCTAAGAGGGGTAGGAAAATAAGAATTCAATGAAGTATGTTTGATTGTGTGTAGGCTGAGATTGAACCAATGATCGAGTCCCTAATAAATTCACTTTTCATCATCTTTAAATGTTTTCTTTAATTTGCTTTTATGAGTTTAGTTTCATTTCTTTTTCATATTTGAACCGAACCAAACCCCCATAAACTAAACACCTATTATTTTCTCAACAAAAGCTAACCAAACACTCATTGTGGAATCGACCTAGACTCGCCATTGCTATAATTATAGGTTTAGTTATTTTGAGTAGTGTTATGATGCACTACGTCAACTAGGCATATAACCTATCAAGTTATATACCAAGTATTAATGATATGAAAGGTTTGGAGGATGCCTAAACTAAATTGGGGGCTCGAAATAAGGTCTAAGAGCTCACTGCTTTGAAACAATTAATTTTAAAAGAAGCTATAATTCAATAAGCTAAACAAGCCCTAGAAAAATGCTTGAAAATCTAAACTATGCAAATTCTTTTCAGTAAGATTATATCTGAATGTAAAAGACAAAATCAAGTAGAGACATAGAAAAAAGGTCATTTCTTCAACAAATTTTGCAAAGATTTTGAAAGGATCAAACAGTATAGTTTATTAAAATAGTTTAGAATGGTTCAAGAATGCCTACCCTAGAGAAGCTATGATTCTATTACTAGTAATCAATAAGTACATTAACAAGGATTAAAAAAAAACTCTTTAGGGTCTAAGAGATTTGTATCTTCTATGATGGATAGGAAGAAATGGTGGATAACATCTTTTTTGAAGGCTCATAAAACTATTACATATAGCAATATATGAAAGAATTTTCCAACATTCATATCTCCTCACTCGGATAAAAATACCTAATATAATGGGTTCATAACAGTCCAAAAAGAAGTTAGTGGAGTGCATAATGAATAAATTAATCCTAAGAATCACTGTATACCATATATGATGGAAAGGAGTCAAAATATCTTCAATAAAGAAGCAAGGGAGCCACAACTGGTACTTATTATAACAATAAAGTTCATAAAAAAGCAACTGATTTCACCTTAGAAATAACTACATTGCAATAGAGAAATTACAAGAAAATGGAACATATCATAATAAAATCGTACACAAAATAACATGCACTAAGAAGTATCTAAAAAGCAATATAAAAAGGTTTCTATATCCAAAAATAACAACTCACGATTGCATAAGAGAGACATTAATTTTAATAGTGAAAACTTTGAATGGGGATTGAGCGAAATAGCAAAAAAAAGGCCCTAAAATATAAAATGTAGTCATAAATAAGTAATCAAAGTACAACATAATGGAACACCATCTTGCTAGTCACCATTATGATTAGTGATCTAAATAATGCAATATGTTTTATTTTTGTAACTTAAACAAAAATGGAAAAACTATTATGTATGGAGCATGTGTAAAACATATGGTTGATGTTATTATTTATAAACACTTTTATCCCATCTTAAGTAATTCATTTATTTTTAAATACACATGATAGAGTAAAAACCAATGCTTTTTATGCAATAATAAGTTGGAATCAAAGGATCATTTGTACTTTTAGTGTTTCTTCTATAGAGAACTCAAGAAGTAATTGTAGATTTCCTATAATTTTTCAAGTGGAGAAGTAGATTAAGAGGCTATAACAAGATAAATTTATAATTCTCTATTCCCAGATAATAACTAAGCTCTCATTAAACTATCCTTATGCATAAGTGTTTATGAGGTTTGGAAGGCGACAAATCAAAAAAAAAAGACATAAGTAAACATAAATGGACACACTTTATTCCATCCCTAGTATAGAATAAATGAACACTTCCTATTCAAATTGAAGGGTTCAAAGGTCATAAGGAATGTAGCTACTAGATAAGGATTATATTGAATTGATTATCCACCAATTATAGTTACAAATAATAGCAGAGCATCAAACTGAACAATAAGAAATACGATGATTAGTAATTTTTAGAATATATAAACTAAATGATGTTATGTAAGTGTCGGCCCTGAATATTTTTTATTTGATTAAGCATGATTAGATTAATTTTGGGGTGTTACTAGATTAATGTATGTTGGAGGTAATTAACATGTTAATGTTAATGAGATTATGTTACATAGGTGAATTGAATTAAAGTTAAAGTGATAAGTTACATAAGAGGTATTTTGGGGAGATCACTTAAGTGGGAAGGCTTTAAGGCTTTGAAGGAGGGGCAAAATGGGAAGGGGAATTTATTGGCTTGCATTTTAGAAGTCAAAAACGTTAGTGAGGAAACATAAAAATAAGAGGGAAAGGAGAGGGTTCGGTGGAAAAGAAAGGGGAGAAAGAAGAAAAGATAGGTCTCAACTTTTCTTAGCTTTCAAGAAGGAATTTGGGGTTGTTCAAGAAGAGAAAAAGGAAGAGGAAGATTAGAGCTTCAATTAGAGCCAAGAAATTCATTGTTTGGTGAAGATTCAAGGTAAGTTTGTGTTTTAATATTTGGATTTTTGGAAAGGTTTTGGTTCAAAGAACTTAGGAAATTCATGGGTATAAGTTTTCTAGGGTCAATTTCATGCATATGGTTCTTTGGGTTGTCCAATTTGAATTCTAACTAATTTAGGATTTTGTTGTCAATGTTGAAGAAAATCAAGAGACGCAAGAGCAGCAAGAGGAGAGACATCCTTGAGCAAGTTTCAAGAAAGGAAACCAAGGTGGGTGACATTTTCATAGTTGAGTTAATAAGCTTTTAAAGTTTCTCCAAATAAATGGAAGTTAATGAATTTTCAACTACCTTGACAATGTTCATTTATTCTCCTTTAAAAATGCCTTGAGAATGTGTCATGTGATTTTGTATGTGAATTTATGTGAATAACTTATGAGCTGATATGAAAATGTTTTAAAATGGCTTTATAATAGTTGTATTTGTCACTTTTGAATGATTTGGGAAATGGCTTTATGCTTATAGGAATGTTGATGGGAATGCATATGAAATATGTCATGTGCATGACAAACAAGTTTTAGAAATGTGTCATTTGGGCAATTAGTTTTCAAGTCATGAACTACATGTTATGTGGGTTTGTGGTGCTCTCCTAAGTTAAATCAAGTGCACTTGATTAAAAAGGCCTCTCTCGCCTACCCGCTAGTAGCATGGAGCTCCCTCGCGGACTCCTATAAGTTCACGACTATGCAAGACCATTTTGTGGGATTGCAATAGTACGTTATGTTCACGGCTACACAGGACCTGTATGGGAAATGTGTAGTATGTTCTATACAGATCTAGCCAAACCATTATGATGTGCTTATGTGTTTACATATGTTGACAAGTTTGATGAATGTTTGACATATGTGAATTGTGAATTGGTTTAACAAGTGAGAAATATATGGTTTATGGATTTTGTGAAAAATTGCTATGATCATGAAGATTTTCAATGATTTTTGCTTATTACCGATTATAAAACTGTTACCCACGAGCGTTAAGCTCATCCCCACTCCTTCCCATCCACAGGCAATGAGTAAGATATTGAGTGATCGAATCGAGCGTCAGGGCATCAGTCCAATTTGCACATTTTGTTCTTTTGAAGTTAGATTTTGTAAAACAATGCTTTAGTTGCATTTTGAGAAATTATAGTTTTTGTAAAGTTTGTATTTTGGATTATGTTGTAAAGTGGCTCGAAATGCCCACTAAAGCATTGTAACATTATTATTTTGACGCGAATGAAATACATTTACATTATGTTTGTTTATGGCTTTCTAAAGTCTTTATATTGCATTTTCAGGCTTTTCATGGGGGGTAGAATTTTGTGTTCTAACTTTAGGGGAAATTCTGGAATAATTTAGGATGAATTTGACCAAGTTTTCTTAATGGAAGTTGTAGATGATCTTTCTAGCTTTCCAACGATATAAAGTTTGTAACTTTTGGATATCGGAATGGAAAGTTATGATCATCACAAGCTATGATGCCACATAGGATGTGTGTACAGGACAGTTATGGAGAATGATGTTTAATTGTGGTTTTGATGAATCAGGTTGGGAATTGAGAGTTTTATGAGATAAATTTGGTGTTTGAATTGATATGAAGTGATTTGGCATTAGAAGAAGTGAAATTTGGAAGACTATGAGTGAATATGATATTAGAATGGATGTAGGAAGCATTGGAGGGGCTTTGGAGGGATTTGGGAAACCCCCATGTCCGTTAGATGGACTTTAGGTCCGTTAACGGACCTTCTTGGGTCAAAAATGACCCCCAGCCTCACCAATTTCTGTTTAACGGACATTTATGTCTGTTAAACGGACCTTCTAGGGCCAAAATGGCTCTCAACCCCGACAATGTCTGTTAAACGGACATGGATGTTCGTTAAACGGACATTCACGGAACAGTTTCAACAAATTGTGATTTTTGATCTCTTAAATGGCAAAATCTCACTTTGTTATCTTCATGAAAGTTGTAGATCTAGAAGTATTCTTTCAAATAGTCTAAGAACAAACTCAATACGACATATGTAACAAAAGTTATGGCAATTGCGCCAAGTCAGGTACAAAAGGATTAAGGACATACACATGTTCGATTCTTTCGGGCATAACTTCCCCATCCTACTTCCAAATGAAGTGATTCTTAAAGAAATAGATTCCTAACACAGTATCTATCTCTCCATAAAAATTGGGATCTTTTAGAGTTTAATTGAGAAAGTTTGACGGAGATAAAGTGAGGGGTCAGTTGGGAGACCATGTTTGGGGTATGAATATACTTTGGCTTTTTAAGCATAACTTCTTCTATAGAGTTCCAATTGAGATAGTTCTTACTTAAAATTTAACTAGAGACTTAGAGCTACCATTATTGTGAAGAATTCAAATTGGGATTTTGGTGTTTGTCTGATGTTGGCACGCTACCTTTGTGAGATGACGGCCAAAGAGGGTTCTTTGGAATAACCCTACCGGGTTAAAAGCTCAAGGTTTATGACTCCGGATGTTGGGCTCCGGAAACAGGGTCCAATATAATATGGTATCAGAGCAGGGGTTGGGTTCCAGAAATGGTGCCTAACATAGACCATATTTTTTCACGAGAACACCTTTGCAACTCTAATATGCTCATATCTTTAGTCTATCTTTATTTGTGGTTTTTAAAATTGAACACGCTCTATGCTGCACCGATGCCCTAACCCTTGTTCACCCAAAGATTTCTAATAAAATACGAGCATTCTGGCCAAAATACTCCAAGATTATTCAAGTACATAAGACATGCACATTAATCTCCAACTTGGTGAATATATTATGTTCAACCAACAAACTCCGAGGGCCCCTCCAAAATTGCACAATTATGTCTATAAGCCATATACAACTAATCCTTGACAACTATACTCTATATAGGTTGAGTTGTTTCTATGTCTAAAATCCCAATACATTAATCAAATCCAAATAATGCTTAAGCTTTTTTTGTTAACTGATTTTGTCAACATGTTAGTTACATTCTCCAAAAGTGTGAATCTTTTCACTAAGATCTGATTAGGCGCAATTAAATTTTCGATTTTGTAAAACCTCATACCCTTCATCTAAGCACTAATCCATCTATTTTCTTATGACTTTTTCTAGTCTCTTAAATGGTAGTTGGATCCCTATCGTTGATGGTAATAACATACGTGATTAAGTCATACTAACTCTATCTTTTTGATGGCCTAATAGTTTGTTTTGCTCTATATATAACTATACTATATTGATGCTTTCTTGTTAATATTGTTTTATTTCTCGAACCAAAATGTCCAACTCTTTAGAATTTATTCTAAGATGTTCTAGTTTCAATAGTACTATTATAATACTACCCTCTGTTGGTTCTGGCACATCTTCTGGATATATTTGTTTCAAGTATGTCGTTCTATAAAACACTGCATCCTCAAAGGTTACCCTAAACTTGTTATTAAGTGTACAAAATTACCCTAAACTTGTTAATAAGCTCGTTACCCTTTAATAAGCTAAGCTCCCTTGATAAAGTTCCATCATCTCTCACTCATATAGATGATTTAGCCATATGTATTATAACGAAGTACTATTTTCATTTGACACTAGTTTTACAACTTCTCACTTACAACTATGCTTCATATCAATTTGTAGATATCTTTTGCCAATTTTGTCCTTTATCATAGTTATCACACCCTTTACCATCTTAACGTTGTTTCTATAGGACTTATATCCAAAATTGTTAGCATGTAAAGTACCTACAGAGACAATGTTCTTCATCAAATAAGGTCTGCTTATTGTCCTAACAATGTCATTAAACATCTTAATCCTAACATGTTATATTATAACAATTTTTTAAGTTTTACCATCCCTCAATTAGATAGTCCTAGGTTTCCTAATGTGTCTGGTACAAAATAATCCTTGTTTAGTGTTATATGATATGAACATTTTTTTTATCCAGAATCTATAAGTCCTAAAGTTAATTGGTTGAAACTTAAAGCATGTCTCCATTACTGTAATCCAAGTCCCCTCTCTACACTACATTAATAGACCTTAACGAGTCATCAATTTTTTCATAATCCCTCTTACTCCCTTTTTTTTAGTTAGTAACTCCTAATATGTCCAATTTACTCAAACTTGCAGCATCAAATTTGTTGGGACCCGATCCGGGAACCGGATCCCAACTGAAGAAACGAAAACGAAAGAAGCGGAGAACAAAGCAAAACGCAAAACGAAAGTGGAGTCGAACGTGAAAGTCAAAGAAATCGGATAATTCGAATCGAAAATCCAAACAAATCGGAAACGAATCGAAATCGGAAAGCGAAAGCAACGTAGTCAACGAATCGAATCG
>JAOSBK010000206.1:6512905-6534163 GCA_027568895.1 Erythroxylum shatona | reverse complement strand
CTCCATTTCAATCAACTCATTCACTTTAACTTTCATAACTCATACAACTCTACTCAAATTTCAAAGTCATCAAAACCAATCACTTCATTTCTCATCAATTTCTTTTAAGCATAATTACATCTATAACACAATACATATACTAACATACTCATTCAAGTTCAATTAATATTTTTAAATTCCACTCAAAAATTGGGGTCCAACAGAGTGTGTGAGTTAGGTAGACTATTCACAAACATGTGCGTCACCTGCCTGCCCTGCCCAGCCTGTGCCTTGCGAGTTATGGACTAATATGGTTATCTTTTTGGACCCAGTTTGTGTTGCAAATACATTAAACCTAGACTCTTCAATTTTGTAACTTCTCAACCGTTACAATTGCTTGATCTTCTCCTGATATCATGCTTTAGTTATTTTATTCTTGGCTTACATATACCAAGATTTTCTTCTTTGTGATGTGTTCCAAAGACTACAAACCTTCATTTCATGCAGTCTGACTCTTTAAGCATCTATTGTTCATTCTTTATTCTCTTATCTGCGAGTGCATGTGCAAGGGATGACTATGATAACCTTAGGGAGTAACCAACATTCAAATTAAACTAACGTCCTGTCAAAATCACTTTCAAAGCAATGACCTTGGCTACGATGCAACGGATTTCCATTGATCTTCCTTTTTCTTATTTCTTACACGAACATGCTTGGAGTGGACTAGTATCTAGGAATGTAAAGATTAAAAGGAGGTATATACATCTCCGTCTGATAGGATTGACTTAAGATTGATAAGTCGGATATATCTAAGTTGATGAGTTCCATAATACCCTTTCAGCTAACCCCTCTTACCGATTATAATTTTCTTTCAGGCTAGAATTTGAATGGTTCCTTGATTGTCATATACCTATGGAAACATTAAATATTTTGTTCTAAATGAGCTCAGATTCTTTGCCCAATTTTACCCTATCTAATCCTATCTAATGTTTAAACGATGTTGTTTTAACCATTGGACATGAGTTTAGAGACTGTCCAACCCTATTTGATGGCCAAAACGACGTGTTTATAGGGTTGGACAAAGTAAAATTGGATAAAGGATCCTCACTTATTCTAAATAACATTATACTAGGTTTCTTTTTTACAAGGTTAAAAAGATTTGTCAATACACCATTAACACAAAAACCAATTACCTTAGATATTTGCGTAACACTTTTTCTTTAACCATACACAACGATCTGTTGCCTATCATGTAACATGCTTAAGGAAATTAGTGTGAAACAAATTCTGATTAAAATATTATGTTTCTAACATTTTTGTGTACTAGAAAGAGACTTGGACATACAATACAGGATCGAGGAAAGTTTATTAGATCAACTTAATGTTACAAATATATAGACTAATATAATCATAACATTAATTCCATATTCACAACTATTAATCTAATTACCTAATGTATGTTTAATAACCACAATAGGATGGTTAATGTTTTGTTAATTACATTTGAGGCACATGGTAGTATCCTAATAACTATATGTTGGCCTATTAAACTATAGTTCATCACATCCTTGAAATGACACAATTATCCTTTTTCTATCCCTTAGGGTAGAACATGTTATAAAGAATAACATATGGTGAAATTGTGGCATAAAAGCCGTGGGTTTGTGTTAGGAAAATAGGGTCCTCTACCATAAGCTTTCTCTCTTGTAAAAGATTTGTTGATATTGATAGATTATGGTGTCTACAATGGAGAGAACGCATCAAGATTCCATGCCAAACATTGGAGGTTTATTAATCTTATTGTTTAGTTAATATTCTAATAAAATGTGGATCTTGACATTATGGTTATTGATGACTGTATTTAAGAATAACAATTGGTATCAGATCTCCATGGTCATTTGATTTTAGGGTTTGTATTTGGGTATAAACCTATTTTTTCCAAATCAGTTTTTTAGCATGAATGACTTTGAAATGATGCATTAAAGCTGTAGAAAATGTTGTTGGTTATTGTTATTGCCTTTTAACTTTGTTTTGGACAAATGAATCATGATTTTTGGGTGAGGTTTTCTTTAATGGCTGAAATGAGTTAGAGACTTTTGGGTTTTGGAGCACTTTTAACTGAAATGGGCATTGAAAATCCATAAAGCATGAAAAATGGAAGAAAACCCCTTAAATCTTGCCAGAAATGGGTAGCCGAAGAGGAAGTTACAGGTGGGTCGAACCTGTGCACCCTTGGGTAGACCCGCGTACCCAGCTCAGAGTCAAGGACAACCTATACAGCGTCATCCCAACCCTGTTAACTATATATTTATTTTTGAAAATATTAAAATATTAAAAATATGTACAATATCATGTGGGGGTGCATAAGAGGCTATTTTTGGACCATTTTTAATCATTTTGTTTCATTTTTCTATCTTTTCATATGTTTGTGCACAAGATTAATTAGTATTTTTTATTTGATAATTTTAATTTTTTTATTTTATTATGACACAAATATGATTATTTGTTGACAATAATGAACGCTTATTTTTACCTGTCGTAAAATTGAGTATGCGAAACTATTTGCGATGAGGAATTTTTAAATATTAATATATGTTTAAAAATTTTGTATTTTTCCTCTAAAATGACTTTAAGATCTATACGAGTAATTAATTATCTTGTCACTACTTAGTAGGATACTTAATATGGTGAAGAAATTTTATTGAAATATTATGAACCACACAATTTTTATATCCTTTCAATAGTACATTTGGTTGTAATATTTAATAAATTGTTCTTACCTGTGAATGAGTTCTACGTTTGTTTAAGGAACTCTAGCATGAATGTTATAATTGATTTTAAGAAAAAGAGCACAAATTGTATGATTCTATTTTAACTTGTATATCATGGTTATTGCTCTTGGTTCTCATTCAACATTAAGCAATATGAGAGTGGAATGAACCATAAGTAGTGGGTTAAATCTCTCATGATAAATTTGACTATCATATGAATGGACTTAGCCTTGAGAATTGATGCACCACCTAAACCTACTGATGATGCTACTGAGAAGGATACGAAATCTTAGGAGGAGTGGGAATACTCTAAACAAGGTTGTTTAATGATTATGAGGTATCATATGGATGAATCCATTCGGGATAGTATTCCTGAGGCTGATAGTGCAAAGCATTTTCTTGTTACCATTAAAAAGAAGTACAAGAAGTTCTCAAAGAATGAGAAGAATGAGTACTTAAACATGCTTCATCATACCATTTATGATGGTGCAAGTGACATTGGGGCTCACATCGATAACCTCATGGGTTGTTACCATAAACTTAAGGATATAGACATGGGCCCTGGTGAGGATTACATGGTATGGTTTGTGGGACTCTTCCTTACAAATTTGATTCGATCAGATCGAATTATAATGCTCAAAAAGAGCAATTGATTGATGAGGAGATGACTGTTATTCTTGCTAAGGAAGAGGACGACATAAAAAAGGGAAGGGCAAGAAGTATCTCTATGATGACAAACCACAACAATTCTCAAAAAAGAATGTTCACTTCTAATAGCTCAAGTGACTAAAAGCCTTTCAAGAAGAAAGTTGTTAGTACTAAAGGAAGTGGACAGGTGGGCTCATCTTCTGTTAGTAAGAAGAATAAATTTTTCAAAGGGAAGTGCAACTTTTGTCAGAATTTTGGGCATAAGAAAGTTTATTGTCAAAAACTCAAATGCTCACATAGAGAAGAAAGGTAATTATCTTGTGATGGTTTGTTTAGAGTCCAATATTATTGATGTGCCCTCAAATACTTGATGGTTGGATACTGGAGCAACAATTCATGTTACGAATTCCTTGCAAAAATTGACAGTTGGAAGAAGGCTGACTAGTTCTGAGCAACATGTGTACATGCAAGACAATACCAAAGTCCAAGTTGAATTTTTGGGATAGTTAGACTACGTTTGAATACAAGATATCTTTTGGTGTTACATGATGTTGCTTATTTACCCTCTATTAGGAGGAATTTGATTTATGTATCCATTTTGGATATACTAGGTTATAGTCTTCTTTTTGGAACTGAAAAACTGACTTTGCATCGTGACTCTCTTTTAGTGGGATGTGGAATTTTATGTGACAATTTATACAAACTTGAGTTGAATGATGTTATTGCTATTGCTTCTTCCTCTCTTCTTAGTACTATTATTGGTTCCAAACATATGAGGTTAGATTTGAGATCTTCTATGTTATAGCACAAACGTTTAAGTCATATTTTTAGAGACAGAATGGAGAGGTTGGTAAAAGATGGTTTACTTCAGGATCTTGATTTTTCAGATTTCACTGCCTGTGTTGATTGTGTTAAAGGAAACGTCAAGGTTAGAAAAAACAAAATAGATAGATGCTCAGAATTGTTGGAGTTGATTCATACTGATATATGTGGACCATTTATTATACCTACTATGGGTGGTTATAAATACTTCATCACTTTTATTGATGATTTTTCCAGATACGATCATGTCTCATTCGTGAAAAATCTAAATCTTTAGCAATGTTTAAGATTTTCAAGAGAAATGTTGAGCTTCAAAAAGGGAAAAAAATTAAGGTAGTTAATTCTGACAAAGGTAGAGAGTATTATGAGCGTTATGATAAGAGTGGAAGGAATTCAGGGCCTTTTGCTAGATACTTACAAGAATGTGGTATTGAAGTAAAATATACAATGCCAGGAACACCTCAGCAGAATGGAATCACTGAAAGAAGAAACCGCATACTTCTTAATATGTTACGGTGCATATTGATTCATTCTCGTTTTCCATAATTTTTGTGGGGTAAGGCATTGAAGACAACCGCTTCTATCTTGAATCAAGTACATATCAAGTCAGTCCCAAAGACTTCATATGAGTCATGGTTAAGTAAGAAACCAAACTTGCGTCATTTTCATGTTTAGGGATGGAAAGCAAAAGTGAGGCCCTATAATCGACAATCTAAAAAGCTTGATCTGAAAACTATTAATGGCTACTTTGTAGGCCACACTATCAGATCAAAGGGTTCTAGATTCTATTGCCCATCTCACTTGACTAAATTATAGAATCACATATAATTGTCTATTTTGAAGATGAATTTGATTCAAATCAAGGGTCAAGAGAAATTGTATTCAGGGAAGAATGTATTCTAATCCCTGTACCCGTCGCTTCCTCTCCTATTGATGACCTTATGATTGAACAGATTCCAATAGAATGATGAACCTTAAAATTAAGCACAAGATGAAGTCATTGATACTGGGGATGATGAAGTTGTTATCAGGAAATCAAAAAGACCAAGTAGACTTGCCATTCCTGATGACTATATTGTTTATTTGTAGGAACATTAGTTTGATGTGGAGATAATATTGAACTAGTAAGTTATGAAGAAGCCATAAATAGTCCCTAATCTGCATTGTGGATGAATGCAATGGAAGATGAGTTTAGTTCCATGTCACAAATTGGAGTTTGGGAGTTGGTTAAAATATCTAAAGGTTGCAAACTCATTGGGTGCAAGTGAGTTTATAAAATCAAACATGACTCAAGTGGACAAGTAGAAAGGTATCAGACTAGACTTATGGCTAAAGGCTATAGCTAGAGAGAAGGGATTGATTTCAAAGAAACCTTCTCACCAATTTCTACCAAAGATTCACTACGAATCATCATAGCTATAGTTGCTTATTTTGATTTGGAACTCAATCAAATGGATGTGAGGACTGCTTTCTTGGATGGAGATCTATATGAAGATGTTTATATGACTTAACTAGTTGGTTTCGAGATGACTGGTGAAGAACACATAGTTTGCAAGCTCAAGAAGTCTATCTATGGATTAAAACAAGCATCAAGGCAGTGGTATCTCAAGTTTGATATGGTTGTTATTGCAAATGGTTTCAAGGAGAATGTAGTTGATCAGTGTATATATATGAAGTTTAGAGGGAGCAATTTCATCTTTCTGGTACTATATGTTGATGACATTCTAGTTACGTCTAATGATACTGATCTATTATTTGAGACAAAGCAACTGTTATTTAGCCAATTTGATATGAAGGATCCTGTCAAGGCCTCTTATGTACTTGGAATTCATATTCTCCAAGATAGAGTTAATGAGATTCTTTGATTGTCTCAAAAGACTTACATTGATTGGATATTGAAAAGCTTCACTATGCATTTTTGTTCTCCTGGACAGGCATCAATAGTGAAGGGTGACAAATTCTCAAGAGTTAAATGTCCACAAAATGATAAAGAGATAGATGAAATGAAAGTCGTTCCTTATATGTCACTTATAGGCAATCTAATGTATGCTCAAGTATATATACGCATTGATATTGCTTTTGTTGTAGGCGTGTTGGGAAGATACTTAAGTGATCCTGAACTTAGCCATTGGAAAACTGCTAAGAAAGTCATGAGGTACCTTCAGGGTTGCAAAGATTATATGTTGACTTATAGGTGAACTGACACTCTTAATATAGTTGGGTTTAGTGATGCTGATTATGCAAGATGTGTGGATGATAAAAAGTCTACTTCAGGCTACATCTTTTATGATGGCTGGAGGAGCTGTATCATAGAAAAATATCAAGCAGACACTCACAACGTCCTCTACAATGGAGGCAGAGTATATGACGTGCTATGAGGTAGCTTGTCAAGTAATATGACTACGGAATTTTATTTCAGCATTGGGTATTATAGACACTATTTTGAGTCCGCTGAAATTGTATTGTAATAATTCCGCAGCTGTAGCTTTCTCTAAAAACACTAGAAGTACATCTCGCTCAAAGCATATTGATATAAAGTACTATTTTGTTAAAGAGAAAATTGCTAAATCCCTTATTATTGTTGAGGATACGCATATGGCTAGCATGTTAGCAAATCTACTTACAAAAGGCTTACCTATATATGTGTTTGCAGAATACTCTCCCACATGGGATTGTTAGGAGCCTAGCTTGATGAGATAATTTTGTATTGAACATGTTAGTATTTTGTACGGATTACTTATGACTTATATATATGAAACATTAATGATATTTGCAATCATTTCTTGTTAATATTGACATATATATGTTGATGTATATATGTAGTTTGATAAAATAACAGGTACAAAAGGAGACAAATGCGTAGCCTCAGTTGTTGTACTGCATGCATGTTGTTTTAATGGTTATTGTTGTATATGAACATCTCTAGGACCTAATCATATGTAGTAAATATATCCTATCTATATGATATTGCATATGATTTACTTGACTGCCTTTAGATGATAGAAATTGACATGATGGTTTGACTATATTGTCCAAGTGGGAGAATGTTAGAAATATATGGACTAATATAATCATAACACTAATTCTATATTCACAACCATTAATCAAATTACCTAATGTATGTTTAATAACCATAATGGGATGTTCATAATTTACTAATTGCATTTAAGGCACATAGTAGTACCCTCGTAACTATATGTTAGCCTATTAAACTATATTTCATCACATCTTTCAAATGACACAATTATTTTTTCTACCCTTTAAAGTAGAACATGTTATGAAGAATAACATACGGTGAGATTGTGGCAAAGAAGCTGTGGGTGTGTGTTAAGAAAATAGGTTCTTCTACTATAATTTTTCTCTCTTGCACAAGATTTGTTGATATTAATAGGTTGTGGTGTCTATAATGGAGAGAATGCATCAAGATTTCATGCCAAACATTGGAGGGATGTTAATCTTATTGTATAGTTAATGCTCTACATAAAATGTAGATCTTGGCATTGTGGTTGTTAATGACTATATTTAAGAATAACACTTAATCAACGCTTCGCGTCGTCATTGCAGAGAATTGCGGAGAAGCATATATAAAAGCAAATTGTCGGTGTTCATGTCTAATCCACAAATCTTCCATCAAATTCGTAAATCATTGTTTCAGCAGCAGTTTTGTATCTCTTAATTTTTCTACTCTTTAAAATTGAAACTTAAGTGAAGTGCTAGATGCCTGCACATGTTGGCTTGAACTGCTCGTAACTTGCACTGATGTGAACAGGAATGCCTCAATCCTGTGCTGTTATCATTTGAACTGACCCGAAATTGAAGTTATTGTCTCAGAGAGTTTAGGCAGTGATTGACCTTCTCTTTAATTGCTTATTTTCATTACAGGACAATGGGTGGCTGTGGTTTCTCATGGGGTGTGTGATCAGACCACTTGATCAGCGGACTACGGAACCTCTCAGGTCAGGAGGAAAGGTGTTAAACACATCTATCAACATATTCGACATATGCGGCGATCGAGGAGGGCGATGTTGGACAATTCAATCAAGCAAGTACCTCGCCCGAGTCTGGTCTTGGTGGGGACAGAATGTCAGATTAGTTCGTTCAAGGTTGACCTACATATTTGTGCATTGCTGTTAGTTCTACTTTGCAATAACTTCATTGCATGCTTCAAGCAACAAACATTTGAAAACCACTGTTTCCCATAGTTCTTTCACGTAATAATTTCTCCCTAAAGACTGTATGTTACAGCGCATTGCGTTCTTCTACTAGGGCCATGTTTGACATGTGAAGTACTGACATCCTCCTGTTATACTCTCAATCTGATGGATCTGCCTTAGTTGGTGATAAAGATTTGCCAGTTACCATCTTGGACAGCTTCAATTACCATTTACCATCTTGGAAAGCTTCAATTACCCTTTAAATGTGCTGTTATAAATGAGGATAGGACAGTAATTAACTTTGAATATACAGCTAATACATGAACAAAGACTCATTCCTCAAGTTTCTTTGACTGTGACTCGTCACCTTTTGCTTCATTGCGAACCTCTGGAAGTATTATAATACCTAAAACCAAAGATTTGCTAGTCATGTGGACGGTATTAGCCCAGGTTGTAGATCACGTTTTTAGGTAGATACAATAAAAGGAAATCAATTGTTTATATTGCAAGGTATTGGCAGCCGTTTGTTCTGATTCGGATGTAGGATACTGTCATGTTACTTCTTGGTTCAGGAAGCCTGTTACAAAGTTGGTGAAAGCGAGTCATCAAGAGGATCATACTAATGGCTTTGTTGATTCGCTATCCAATGTCTTGCATGTGTTTCTTTGATCTTACGATACGTCTCTCACAGTCTGTTCCCTAATGCTTCTCATTTTGGCCATATGTTTCCATTGGACTTTGCTTTCTTTTTCTGCCACTAAAGTAAAAGCATGTTGTTTGACTAGAGAAAAGATGGGAAATTGCACAAAGAAAAGAATATGGAAAATGGACATGAGAGTTTATTCCTCAATATAAGACACGGAATTCGCACAGCGATTGAATTCATTCGTGGATGTGTACTGTTTGCGTAATATTAAATTACCATTATATAGGTCCCACAAAACACGTGCACAAAAAGAGCACGGTCAACTTCTTTTTCCTTCTTGTAATTTAAGAATTTGGTGTTGACAAGTATATTTATGTATGAGCCAGTCAGCGGCAGCTTTTTAATAACCTCTCTCCATCAGAGTTTTCTTGGCTCTAGTGATTTGGGGTTACTATTGTAATCATACCCAAAAATTGGAGTGTCGTAACAAAGCAAAGTTTAGAAAGATTCGACGGTATTTAACTTTACCCTTATATAATAAAAAGGTTATATTTAGTAGATTTATATACAATAAAAAGGTGATGCGTGTCTAAGTGTAGATAAATAAAATTGACACACTAATTAGTTTTGTAAATAAAATTATCAAAATAATACATAAATAAATAAACAATTTGATATAATTAAAAAGATATACTTGATGCTGACTAGATCTGCTAGTACGTAAAGATCATTCTTCTTGTCGCTAGATAAGCCAGAAATTTTTGTTCAAAAATTCTAAGAGTACGACAATCTTATAATTTTAGACTGTCTTGCGAGATTTTTCCTTAATACTCTGTCCTGAAAAATCAAGTTATAGAACCGAACACTTTACCCAAGCCTTACAACTAGCACCGGCTGAAAAGGACATCCAGATTGGACTCCCACCATAATAAGTACATGATGCGAGCATAGAATTAGGGTGCTATTACTGCGAAAATAATGTTACTTGCAATACTCTACAAATTTTAGTATTAGGTCACATTAAGGTCCACAATACAGATAACGGCTACAATATACTATATTCAGTTCTCTACTCCTATACATGTAAGTTACAAGGCCGGTGGTCCACGGCGGCGCGGCCTAGGTCTCGAGCCGACCTAAATGCAAAGCATGTACATCGTATGTGGGGGTGGGACTCTCTCTGTCTTTATTGCATGCATAGGCGCGCAGTTGTCTGTGTTGTACGGGGACAACTTTATTTTTGGTCGGTGTTGACGTTCCAGTTAGTTATTTAAGCTTTCCTTTTCTTGCGCGTCTTGACTTTTGACTTTAAAAAACAAGAAAAGGATAATCCCATCCTTTCATTATGTGCTTAATGATGATTTATTTTAAAGGGTCAACTTGAGAATGATAACACAACGTAGTGTTGGTAAATGAATTAATCATGTTGAAGGTTCTTAATCAACCCACTAAATATATCATTTATCAAAGAAACAAAGCATTCCAGACAAGTGGCCGGCACTTGAATGAATGTATATATATATATATGGCCGCAAAAGACAAATAGTTATGTAAGCTCATCATAATCTTTTTTGAAAACAGATGAAAGGTGTAAATCAAAGTCAAAGGGAACTACAGAAAACAAGAAGCTCAAAAACTACCTACTTCTTGTGCTCAAAAAATTTAATCTCAGGAACTCAAAGTAGATTGGCGTGGATGTAAAACTCGTTTAACTCCTATATTTGTATTCTCCTATCAGTATATAATATTAACTTGAGCAATTGCACTCTGGTGCTCATGCTTGTGTGAATTTTATTCGTAATAATAATAATATTTTCTCTTACAAAGTTAACAATACAACAGACAAGTTTGAATATTTTATTTTTATTTTAGTTTAGACTCAGAGCCTTATCAAACTTATATCATGCTATTTGAATCCAATCTCAATTGAGCTTCATCAAACTTAGTCGAAAAATCAAACAAAAAAAATCTAACTTCTTAACAAATTAAACAACAACAATAGACACAAAAGAAAAGGAAAAAAAGTTTGAGAATTGTTGGAAGAAAATAAAATCAAAAAATATAAACAAATGACTGCATAAAATAACAATAAAAATAAGAACAAGAATAAAAATAAAAATAAAACTTTAACAAAACTAAACTAAACTCACTAAAGGAAGAAGTATTATAAATAAAAGTGTTTACTAAGGGCCCGTTTGTTTCCCTTTTTTCGTGTTTTTTGTTGTGGTTTTCGTAAGAAAAGAAACCAGTCATTAAAACATATTTGGTTGAATATTTTTATCATTTCTTTTTTTAAAATAAAAAACTGCAACAACTTTACAAAAACGTAAAAAAAGATGTTTTTTTAATATTTCACAACAGATTTTCACACATTTTTGTTTCCACTTCCTTCAATGTAAAAACTCTATCTCTTAGCTCTTATCTTACTCTTACGTCTCAAACTCATCTCTTCTCTGTCTCCTTTTTATTTGTTCTTTTCTTCTTTCTTACATCCTAACTCATTCTTACGTCCCTTTTCTATCCTAGAGTGTCACTTTTGTCAACACAAGACTCGAGGTTAACTGGCTTCCTTATAAGATGCAAAGTCGTGATCACCCAATCTCTGCTACTCATAGAGATATGGACCAAAACACTCATGATATCATTATGCGCGAGTTTCGCTCTGGTTCTTCTCGTGTCCTTATCACCACAAATCTTTTGGCTTTTGGGATTGATATGCAGCAGGTTTCTCTCGTCATAAACTATGATATGCCAACTCAACCTAAAAACTATCTTCATCAAATTGGACAAAGTGAATGGTCTGGAAGAAATGGTATAGCCATCAACTTTGTGACAAAGGATGAGAATGAATGTTGTTCAATATCTAAAAGTTTTATAACATGACAATCGAAGAACTGCCATCAAACATTGCAGATCTCCTTTGACCATTTTTTTTGGTCTTGCTGAGCAAAACATGAATTTTGATTTACGAGTACTTTTTTTAGCCCTTTCTTTTTCTTCTACATTTTTCCTTTTTGTTGTTTAGTTGTTGTCTTAATTCAATCATTTGAGACATTGACTGTTCAATCTCAAGGTTCCTTCAAATTTGGAAGGAGAAGGGAAGGGATTGCCAAGTTCATCTTTCAGTGTTATGATCATATATATCAGTTACAAAAAAAAATTTTCGCATCTAGGTTTCTTATACCTTATACCTACTTCTTACAAGTTATATGTTCCTGCATTTCGTGTTTATGGTTTTTTTGTTTCTAGTAATTTATTTATGCATTTCTAAGTTACTAGTTTTCCTATTTATTATTTATCTGCGGTTGTGCATTTACAATTGTTTATTACTGTGTGTTTTTGGTTTATTGGCTTCATCATGATACAGACATTAATATGCATACAATTTGGTTGATACTTCTAAGAACATTATTGAAAAAAGGAAAGGCAGTCAAATGAGATTTAAAGTTAGAGTGAACTCTGAATTAGATGTTTTTATTTTTACTTTTTTATTAACCAAATAGGTTTTTGTTTTTAGATTTTATGTTACAGAACTCAATTAAGCAGGTTTTGTTTTTTAATTTAAAAATAGAAAACTAAAACTAAAAACCATAACAGAAAAGCAGAAGTAGAACCAAACAACCCCTAAATTAAGAAAAAAAAAGATTAAGTAATGTTCACTAGTGAAGTAGAATATAAACTTAATTGACAATCAATAATTTTTTAGCAATTAGACTATTATTTTCACTAAACTAATGATTTATATTCTCAAATAATGCAATTATAGTTCCTTTTCCTTTTCTAGTATTATAAAGCAAAGAATTTAATCAAGAATTAAAAGGAAGTAGTAGAGAAAATAGTAACATTACCTAAACTATTTAAAGCCCTAGAAATAAAGTAAAGCAGTACCATTAACATAAGCGCTAAAAAAGATTTGAAATTGGAATGCACAAAAGATCGTTATCATAAGCTAAATAACTTGACAATCAACAACTTCATTACTAAGGTTTATAAAGCCATTTACAATACCATACGTCGCATGTAGCACTCATATAGAGAACGATATAACTGCAGAAGGGGAAATTGGCAAGAAGAGCATAGAGCCGAAGCTAAGACCTTCGATATTGTCTCTGAAGCATCCCACACATAGCAGTCACGAAAACTCATCAAAATAACAAACATTTCATCACCGAAACGTTAAAACAATAGAGCTACAAAAGGCACAAAAACTGTTGGAGGTTTTCACACAAAAACAACAATAAAGATAGCCCAGAAAATCACACAACCTAGGAAAAACGCAGCTCCCAAATGTGGATAAAATCCTCAAAAAACTAGTTACACACTTGACTAAGTTTCTACATATTTTTCCTTCATAAAGACATGGATTAGCAGTTTAATTATTGACCCACATGTGCAGAAACGCAGCTGCTAAGAATGGCTCAATAGAGCATGTAATTGCTCACACAAAAACAAAGAAATGTAGCTGCACAAATTGATTAATTTTTTGGCAATTTTTTCCTCACAAAAATATCATTTATTCAGTCTAGAAAGTCATGTAAAACGTAGCAGAAACACAACTGCAAATAGTCAATCAAATCTACACAAATTCTACTACCTTAGATAACCATTATCACCAAAATAGGCTTCCAAAGATAGCAAAAAAAATCACTAAAAATCTTCACACTATCTTCATTTAGATATAGTGATTTCATCCCAAATAATAAATTCTATCTTCACTAGGATCTTATCTTTCATGTAATTTTGTCTTTCAGAATGCCAACTAAGGTAATCTTCCAAATATATCCAACTATGTTCAGTTACAAATAATGCCCAAAATTATAAGATATCTTAACACGTATCTTAACAATCTATCCTTTTTTAGCATTATTTGTTACATACAGGAACTCCCCCTTAATAAGATAATTGGACACTCCCCCTTAATTGAACATCTAGTTCCAACTAATAATAAGTTCAATAAAAATTGGACAAGTTCTTCTAATGAGATAACCAACAAGTTCAATAAAAATTGTCCAAGTTCTTCCAAAGAGAAAATAATCCAACAAACAATCATTCATTCAACAATTATCCAATTTTCTCCCAACAATATTTCTCCTCCTTGGGACAAAAAGATGCCAAAAAGCAAAACTAAACATCACAGGAAGCTGATTAAAGAACCCTTTGATTGAGTTAACGAAATGCATCCAAACTGCTTGAAAGATGCCCTTAATTCAATAAATCTCAATAAATCATAATCGTCAACAAAAATTAGCAGTAGGTGTAGCAGAAGAATCATACGAACATAGTGCAACAACAGAAGGCCAAGATGACAATTTACCACACATTAGCCAACATATTATTACTCACGTCAAAGTCATCGACTTACGATTGATTAAATTCATAAACCCCAAAATGCATTCAACGAAGCATAATCAAATTTAATCAATCTCCTCCTTACATAAATTATATGAAAGCATAAAGTTGTATCATCCTACACTCCTTTATCTAAATCACAATAAAATTCTTGAACCAACTCAACATGTAGCAAATTCCAATCGGTCAACAAAACATTCAAATTAAATTGGTTATACTCAGTTAAATTTATAGGATAATCAATAACAAACCAGTTAAAGTGAGAGTATCCCCTCGTTGTTGCTTCCTAAAGAAAGGAAGTGGCCGACGATAATTAGTACGAAAAGCCAAAAAAGCATAGGACAAAGGCTATAATGAATAATCTATTGAATAGAAGAGAAAAATAAAAAAAGCGCGCCAACACAAATCCAAAACCAATAATCATCAAAAAGAAGCCTCTCAACTTTAACAACACTGTTCAATAGTGATCTTAGGATCTGGATTAGGTGCACTCCATCTTTGTCCACAAATTCATTCACGACAATGGCATTTTGTCCGTACATCATTGGAGATGAACTATCTAACAAGCCAACATCTCCCCTATAGTCAGACGTTTCTAGGTATACCTCTTATCATCTCATTCCCAATTATAATATCTGAACAAATATCCAACCCCAATGAAAGTATATTACCCGAACTTATACAGCCCACCATATAGACATAAACCAAGATAGAACTTGAAAAACCCGAATCATAAAAAACTATAGTCTTCCTATAGGTCTCCAACTAAGCATTAACATTTTCTCGATATAGCTCCCTAAATCAAAATTCAATAGCAAAACTCTCAAATAATCAAGCAGAACCTCATTTTCACATCAAATATACTATTCAACAAGGAAAAGTCTGATACACACCAATCACCTAAACCTTAGAAAACCCATAAATCAAAAATTCAAAACGTTTAGACATTAACTCCTTTGAGCCCTTTTTTGTTTTTTTTTAATAAACAACATCAATATACTTCAAAAATGTAAAGCACACACTCTATATGTCCCTCAAAGAAATTCCAACATAGTCTTATTCCTCTTCACATTAACTTTTTCATTAGATGTATGGTTGATTTCTCTTTCATAAGCAACCAACTGGTCTTCTGTTTGAACAGTTTCTTTACCAGCAGCAACTAACTACGAATCTCTCAATTTTTGATTTTGCTTCATTTTGTCTTTGTGATGGTTCGTAAGGCTAGATTTGAAGGTTTAATTCGACCACCAAGTTGGTTTTTAAACCATCCATATGAAGCACATTTTTGAAGTGTGGCAATCCATCTACACAAAGTGTCCCACTTCTAATTACCATGGCCTTCTTTTCATCTCCAAAAGTAACATGGTCATCTATACAACTTTAATAATCCATCAAGTAGCTTCTTTGAGCTTTTTTAACCTAAGTATGCTTTGTTAACATGGGTTGCCATTGGAAATTTAATGGAGAGTGTCTAGATTTTTAATTTTGAGCCCTTTGAAATATCAGTTGTAATAGCTTGTAACATTTCGACTTTATGTGCCCGATAACCCTACAAAAGTTACATGTAGGTATAAACTTTCGATTCTTCATTAAGCTTTCTCCTTTGACGAATCTAGCATCATCAATTTTCTCATCATTCACCCTTGTAACTGACACCTTAAAAATCTCCTTTAATCATACAAATTTCTAACAACTGTTCTAGCTTTTCGATATCTCCATTTAACATTCTTATTCCTTTTTCCATACTGACCATTTTTTTAACTTTTTTCATCAAGCTCATCTATCATAAATAATAACTCTTCTCTAAATTTTGAATGATGTTCTTTATAGTAGAGTTTTCCTTCTTTATCTTTTCATTCTTATTATACGTTTGCACCCACTTTTCATACATTAACTCATAAGCTTTACAAATATCCTCCCTTTTATGCTCTGAATCACTGTCATCACTATCATAATCTGAAATTGAACTTTGGACTGATTCATCTGCATTTTTTTCAGAATTTTGGACTGATTTATCCATGGTTTCATCATCAGTTTCTTCATTGGTTGCTGTGAAGCAAGCAACCGGATTTTTGATGTATAAAGCAACCAACATAACACTGTTGCTCACAAATTCTTCTTCACTGCCATACTCATTTTCAAATTCATTTTCACTTCAAATACTCATATAAGACTTCCTTTTTCTCTTCTTTAAGGTGTTAGCACATTCAGCTTGCACATGTCTGAAACCTTAACATTTATGACATTGTATCTTCTTTGCTTTTGTTTGTTATTTGAAGTAATTGTTGGAAGAAATCCCATCATTCTATTTGAAGTCAAGTCTATCTTTCTTCACCTTATTTAGCCACATGCTAAAATTTCCTATTAATAACTCCATATCTTCGTTCTCATCTAATTTATCTCCTAAATCATTTACGACTTTACCAACCTCAGCTTGCAATGTCAACCCTTTATTCTTCTCACGTTTATCTCTCAATAAATTCATCTCAAAGTCTGTAAGAATCCCAATTATCTTATCCAAAGATAATTCATTAATATCTGGGCTTTTTCGATGGCTGCAATTTTCGGTATGAAACTTGAAGGCAGTGATCTCAAAGTTTTCTTGACAAGTTTTATATTCGAATACTTCTTCCTAAGTTGATGTGCTTGGTTGGCTATGTCACGCAACCTCTCATAGAAGTCTCCAATAGTATCCCTTTCATCCATCTTAAGGTCTTCGAATTTAGCGACTAGCATCTAAAGTTTCAAAACTATTACAGATTTAGATCCCTTATGTATTGTTTGCAAAGTTTCCCGCACTTTTTTTGTCGATTCACAGACTGATATTATAGCGAAGTGCTCTTCATCTACTGCACCGAAGATAGCAGGCATTGCCTAAGAATTTCCAAGCACTCTTTCTTCTTCAACTCTTGTCCATTCAAATGGATCTTTAAGTACCACTTCTTCCTTTTCATCAATTGTCATTGGATGTGTCTAACCATGCAAAATAGAGTTCCATGCTTTGATTCCTTGCACTTGAATAAAAACTCTCGTCCTTGATTTCCAAACCAGATAAGTGGAACATTTAACAACAATGTCCTGGTGATTGATGCTCCTTCTCTTGTAGCCATAATTGCGAAACACAGATCTGCACTAACTTCACATACCAAGTTCTGATTCAGCGACGTACTCTAATACCAATTGAAAATTTGAAAAGATGTAATTTTGCTATAATTTTAGTTCAGCTGCAGTTGCTTTGAACTGTATCTGTGGTTGCTTGATATAATGCAACTATGTCAGCAACTATAAATTTTCTATCACAAACAAAAATAGAAAAATTAAATGCGAAATAAACAAATCAACACATGATATTTGGTAACCCAGTTCGACACACCCTGCCTACGTCTACAGGGCCCTCATCTAGCTTAATCACTTTCACCAAGGAACAACAATGGTTTTACTCAAGGCATTACAGAGCGGACCCACTCAACCCTTGATACTATCTCTCATCTTCACACCCCGTGAAAGTCTTTCACACCCAATAATACGACTACCTCGTGTTAACCTCAATAAAAGATTTTCTCGACAATGATTGATAATAAAGATGATAATAAAATCACTCAAGTGATTGAAATAATAAAGACAACATTTGAGATAAAAAGTAACTCTCCTAAACATGTCGCTTCATCAATGAAAGAACGGGAAGTTGTCAACTAAGAAATCTGTTGTTAACCTTCGATTTTGTCTATGAAGCATCCCACGTGCAGTAGCTATGAAAACTCAACAAAACAACAAAATTTTCATCACCGAGACATTAAAACAATAGAGCTGCAAAACATATGAAAATTGTTAGAGGTTTTTGTACCAAAAAAAAATAAAAAATCACATTCTTTTTTTTTTAAAAAAAAAGACGACCTAAAAAATAACATAATCTAGGAGAAAATGCAGCTGCCATATGTGGATAGAATCCTCCAAAAACTACCTGCACACTCAACTAAGTTTCTTCACATTTTTACCTCACAAAGACATGGAGTAGCAGTCCACTTATTCACCCACATGTGCAGAAACACAACTGCTAATAATGACTCAATAGAGCGTGTAGTTGCTCACACAAAAACAAAGAAACACAACTGCATAAATTGATTAATTGTCTGCCAATTTTACCCTCACAAAAATAGCACATATTTAGTCTGTGATTTGATAACCATTATCGCCAAAATAGACTTCCAAAGATAGCTAAAAAATCATCAAAAATCTGCACATTATCTTTATTTAGACACGGTGATTTTATCCCAAATAATAAATCCTATCTTCACTAGGATTTTATCTTTCATGTAATTTTATCTTCAAGAGTTCCAACTAAGGTAAACTTCCAAGTATATCCAACTATGTTCAATTACAAATAATGCCTAAAATTACAAGATATTTTAAAACATACCTTAATAATTTCAGTTTGTAACTCATAATTTATCTTAATTTCTAACATTTGATTGAAAGTTTAAGAATTATTTTATTTAATTTCTCAGCTCTTCATAATCTTTATGAAACCTTTTTATTAAATGTGTATTCCTTCTAATATGATCATCTAATTTTGTTTATTGTCGAACTTGTCTAATAATAGTTTTGATTTTAATATTTTAATTGATAAATTGACCTTTTAAAATGTTTTGGATTTGAATTTTTTAAAGTTTATAAAAATTGTGTTAGAATTGCACACTCACTCTTAGGCACATTATTATTAGTGGAAGAAGTCTCACTTTTTAAAAAAAAAGTCTAAGGTTCAAAACTTATGTCGTAATGTTTCAATTTATAATCTCAATTTATTCTTCAATATGTTGTTGACCAGACAACTGCTTTACTCGAGAGGTAAGAAATCAACCTTCACCGATTAAATACAGAAGTCAACACCGTAATCTCATCAAGTTAGACAATCTTGTAACCACATGGGACTATGGGAGTGGTCTCTTTATCTGTTCCAATCTTAGGTGGAAAACATTAGCCAGGCGGACTTCTAAGGCAACATGGGAAATTAGGAGATCTCCTAGAAAAGGGTCAGACCAAGACAGTACGTAGTGGTTTGACAACGATTTTATTTCAACGGTGACTTGTGTATAAATAGGCGTAATTATGACTTTTTTTAGAGGATTAATTAGAGAATTACATATGTATTCATATCAAAATGCCTCTAAATTCTAAAAAAATTTGGTAGTGCGGGTGCGGCAGTTAGTTATGCAATTTATTTTTGATATTTTATTAGTATCAAACTTAGTTCTTTAACAGTTGTGTCAATATGAAAATTAAACAATAGTTAGATATTAATTGCTGTAGTTATGGTGTTATACTAAAAATAATTAATTAAAATTTACCATATTATAAGAAGTTTAAAGATTAAATTTATAATCGTGTGTAAACAAGTAACAAAATATGACTTTTTTAAATTTTATTTTTAATAATGTTATGTTCTTAAAATAATGTCAATCGCATTACACTCTTATTATGTGTTATGTACAAGACTTAAGTCTTTTTCAATGATTTAATTGCTTTTTTAAAATAAATACTTGAGGATTTAATAATTCAAAATCAATTGACAAATTCAATCTAACTAATATTTATGTACCTTAACATATTTTCGCTCTCAATTAACTATTAATTGAGAGACTTCTAAAGAATTGGTCCACCTATTGTTATCACTTAATGCAAATTTCTTACCATGTGTTTACTTGCATACACGAGTATGCTCGATACAATTATACTTGTAAATTGAAACTCGAACTCATCAAGAGGAGTTGATTTAAGTAATGAAATTCATTTCAAAATTAATGCAATAATAGCCTTACCCGTTGAATTATGAAGATGGAAATGGAAAATTTAGTGGGGAGATGAATTATGAAATATATGATTGTTGCATTTAAGTGGGCAGCAAGATAATGACTGTAGTGTTAGGTTTGAAATAAATGGATTTTAGAATCATGCCCCCAAGCAACCGTGAACCAGTGGTGTCCACTCGTAGGGGACCAATTAGGCAGTAACTCTTTCCACGTCCTTTGCTTTTGTTCCATTTGATTTTGGACTCATTGGTAATACCAGTTCCTTAATTTATTAGCTCTCAGTCTATTATGACATGGTCTACCCTAGTGCCTACAAACTTAATTAACAACTGGACATGAACGCCGACCATGTAATCAATCAAACTCAAAAGAGTTTCATCCCGAACAAAAACTACTACGAAAGGGAATGATGTTCATGACCTTGACAATTAAGATAGAAACTACCTATCCCTATAACTTAACAACACTTGGGATGAAGGTGCAATGAAGACATTAGTACTCTTTGTCCAGTTTGTATCTTCTATTCTTTTGGTATTGATAAAAAAGAAGAAGAAGAAGACGATGCATACTAATGCAGCTTAGAGCTTTACTATCTTTTAAGAGTGATCCTGTAAGTATGGAAGATTCATTTTAAGCATTTGAAGTCAAACATTCCTAAACTTTTTAAAACTTTTAAGTGTTATTAATTTTTTGCTTTACATGAAAATTTACTATTAAACATTTGAATTAGAACTCAGGTACTAGGCTTGAATTTATTTAAAATATACTATTAATAAGTTAATATAAAATTATAAAGATGTGGCACACCCATTATTAATTGGAAAAGAAGAAGAAGAAGAAGATGAAGTTTCCCCCAGCTTGATGCTTGCAATTGACAAAATCAAGCCAAAATGGTCAAATTGATAAGCATGATGCCTCACATGCTTTCTTACGAGTAATGAGCTGCTTTTCCTTGCAGCTGCACTTGCATTGCTACAGTAAAACCTCTATAAATAAATATTGTTAGGACCAGAAAAATTATTATCTTATACGGAGTTATTAATTTATCGATAAATGAATATTTTATTAATTTATCGATAAAT
>JAOSBK010000206.1:6456285-6481277 GCA_027568895.1 Erythroxylum shatona | reverse complement strand
ATAGTTATTATGAGTGACCCAGAGGTGATTATTTTGGTCAATACGAAATTGATATCAATTTGTTGGGTTGTTAAGGTATTGTGCTGGAACATTTGGAGTTCAGTTGGAATGAGTATTATGGCCTAATATTTATGGAAATGGCTAATAAATAAGTTGAATGAATGCCTTTCTTTTTTCTTTTCACATTATAGTGAATAATGTGAGGATTTGTGACAAACTGATTTCCATAGGGGTAGTTTTGATAAGAAAAGCCGTATAAGTCAACACTAATGCTTTTGTTAAGTAAATTAGATCAAATGCATAACACTAGTTATCTGTGTTCTTCAATGATGTATAAGTGTGTATTTAGTGATGCATATTTCTAGAGGTAATTGATCTGATTTGGCAGTTAACTTTATTGAAATGCTTTAAATGGAAACAATCTTGTAGTTTTTTGACACCCTGATGGGCATATTATAATGATATCATGATCAATAGCTATATATTTTTTATGTCCTATAATTTTCTGTTGATGAGTAAAAGTAAATTTTGACAGCAGTTACTTGATCTAGACTAGTCATAGGGCTAAAAAGAATTTGATACGTAGGTGGTTGATTACTTAGCCATGTTCCTGAGACACACTGAAAATATTGCTTAATTCTGCAGTTTCTGTTAGTAAATCCTTGTTTCTGTGTTCTTTTGTTATGTTGTTTGGACTCTACCTCACATAATCCCCTTCAATTACACTTACAGTACACAGGCGGGCTCTCAGCCAATCACATCAATTGCCTGGCTGTCAGTGTTGCGGCTACTTGTGACAGTTTCCAAGGATGGAGCTTTTCAAGTTTGGAAAACTAGAGTGATGCTTAATCCTAATAGACCTCCAATGCAAGCAAATTTTTTTGAGCCTGCTGGTTAGTCCTAATCATCATAGTTATTGTTGTTGTTATCATTTATTAGTAGCATTATTATTGTTATTGTTGTTGTTGTTGTTGTTTCATATTATTATTATTACTATCTTATTATTTTATTGGGTCATTTATGTCCTAACCGATGTTCTTTTATTGCAGGAATTGAAGCAATTGACGTACCTCGCATTTTATCTCAGCAGGGTGGAGAAACAGTTTATCCTCTACCACGAATTAAAGCTTTGGAAGTTCACCCAAAATTGAATCTAGCAGCTCTGGTTTTCGCAGTTAAGAGCGACTATGTTTATTGTGCTAATTCCATTTGCTAGTCTGTTAGAAGATTGATGGCGGCTTCATTTTTTTCATTGTCATTTTCTTGTTTTATAAAGAACATGACAGGAGGTGACAATTTGAAAAATAGGGCTGCATACACCAGGGAAGGAAGGAAGCAACTCTTTGCAGTTCTGCAGAGTGCAAGGGGTTCTTCAGGTGAATGATTATTTATGTATACTTTTCCAGAATCCTCTTTTTAATGCTTGTTGAAGTTGTGACAATCTTTGAAATGGAATATTAGTCTTTACAATTCTTCTGATTATGCTCTCACGGACTCATCATTTCTTTTGGACTATTAATTTCTTTTGATTTTCTCTTTTACAACATTTTAATGTAGGATAAATTTGTAAATATAGGAATATGTGTTTGATTTGAGGGAACAAAGATAAAGATTTTAGAGTTTGGGGAGTGAATATTCATTTATGAGATGCACAATGGCCGCTGCCTGGCAGCAAAAGTTCTGAAGGCCAAACTTTATTATGCCATGGAAGATCTTTTACTTGCTGAAGAGTTAAGAATCTAAAATATTCAGAGTTTTTGTTGAATAGGAAAAATCATTGGATAAGATGACTGATATTTTTTTGATCGCCTTTTTTTCACACATGCTATGACGGCAAACTCTTATGCAATATACTGTATTTGGATCTAGTGTTATAGTTTTCTGTGTTTCGGCTGTCTGGCTTCATGTCATGCAAGAAATGTTATTGCTCATTTTCATTCTGGGATAAGCTCACAATAGGGCTCCATTTGCAGCATCTGTATTGAAGGAAAAGCTCTCATCCTTGGGTGCATCAGGAATTTTGGCTGACCATCAACTTCAAGCCCAATTGCAAGAGCACCATTTGAAGGGGTGAGTTTCAAATAGTGACAAGGATACTTTGGTTTTTGTCAGGAAAGAGTAGGTTGGTTTATTGAAAGTCTTAAGTAGTACTGTTTTCCTTTTCTATCCTGGGTGGAGGGTGAGGGGACAACTGGGTGTTGTGGTTAGGGTTGTATTGTGTTGTCAAAATTTAACTTGTAGGTGGGATCTAGAAACTGTTTATTAATTTGAACTATTTTCAGTTTATTTTTCCAATTCTCACTGAAAATATTTGTTAATTGGCAGTCAAAGTCAACTTACAATTGCTGATATTGCGAGGAAGGCATTCCTTTACAGTGTATGTTACTTTCAAATCACGCTATTCTTCTTCTCTCATAAGCTCCTTTTGTGTTGCTTCTAGATAGTTTCTCAGTGCACTAAAAGATCTGTCATAGCTGGACCTATATTTTTAACTTGTTCTTTTTATGACTGTTAACTTGTTCTTTTTTAACTTGGATGGGGGAATGATTGGCAAAGGATTTTAACTTCATACTAGTATTTTGCAGCAATGTGTTGTGTTTATGATATACAATCTATACAAAAGATACAGAAGGGCTCATCACTTCTCAGGCTTGAATAATGTCTAATGTAATCCTGACCAAGTTCTCCTAAAAATATTCTCAACTTATGCTGATACTGAAGACCGATAACAGATTTCTGTTGATCCATTTATGTACTTATATTCGTCTTAGATTTTGGAGACTTCAACTCTATGGTTTTCTCGTGCACTTTTAATCAGCTTTGAGAATCCAAGTGTATTCATGATATGCAAGAGTTCTATTGTATTTTGTTCTCTTGGTTTTTGTCTTGTCCTCATAAATTAGTGATTTATTCTGTGTAGATTTTGTTGCCTTACTGCCTTGTTCTTCATTGCCTTTTCCGTTATATTCAACAGTTTCAAGTAAACTAGCCTTAAGTGGGAACCATCATATTTAATATATAAATCTGCTGCTTATTGCTTTGAATTGCTGGATGAAAATAATGAGTTAATCCTGGTTTCTTCTTTACAATTGAACCATGTCCCGTTCAGAACTGAAAACTTTTAGGTTTGTCCTTGTATCTGAGTCGTAATTTAGACTTCTTTCTATTGAATTTTGTAAGAGAACTATTTTTAATCATTTCAGCAGTTTATAGTTTCTACTTTAACTTGGATGTGGGTTTGCACTTGTTTCTAGTTTTTCTTTTCCATTTGAAATGACGGTTATGTTAGTGCTTATAGGAAAGCACATAATGAAATTGAAGTTATTGAGTTGGCAGCTAGTCCATATTTCTAGAACTACTTTGATGAAATAGCACTGCCAATTGGGAAGTGAGAATATGTCTTGTCTCTACATTGCTTTAACATACTGCAATAGTTTGAAGTTGAATCATAATTTAGATGTTTTGTTGCACCCTTTAATCTATGTGCTAGAGGGTTTCGTTATCCTTGACATGACTTCAGAATCCTCCTATTTTTGTGTTACTAGGATAGCATATTGTACCCAATTTGACATAATTCTGACAGAGTGAAGTGCTGATCATTTTCATAGCATTTCATGGAAGGCCATTCGAAAAGTGCTCCAATATCTCGATTGCCACTGATCACTATGTTGGACACCAGACATTATTTGAAGGACATGCCTGTTTGCCAGGTTCAAAGAAAGATTTGTTTGTATTGATTTTGATTTTACATTTAAAGTTTTGATCTGACACTGTTCGTTTTATTGGCAGCCCTTTCATTTGGATCTAAATTTCTTTAACAAAGAGAACAGAGTGCTTCACTATCCTGTAAGGGCTTTCTATGTTGATGGCTTAAATCTCATGGCATACAGTCTGTGCTCTGGGGTGGATAACACTTACAAAAAATTGTATACCTCGGTAATTACGTAACCTTATTGCCTAGAGCAAGGCCACTCTCATAGACGGGCTTCTAAGTTTTGAACTTGTGTTTCAGATTCCTGGAAATGTGGAGTATCATCCAAAGCACATAGTATACAGCAAAAAGCAGCATCTGTTTCTTGTTGTTTATGAATTTAGTGGTTCGACAAATGAAGTAGTCCTTTATTGGGAAAATACGGATTCCCAACAAGCAAACAGTAAAGGGAGCACAATCAAAGGTGATATTTGACCTTGTTCGTGTATTTGACCTCTTTGATGTGCATGTAAAGTTAAGAATATGGACTGACTACTGTTCCTATATTACATATGGATTTTTAAAGGTCGAGATGCAGCATTTATTGGTCCCAATGACAATCAGTTTGCAATTCTTGATGAAGATAAGACTGGGCTGTCTCTGTATATTCTTCCAGGAGGGGCTACAAACGAAGCTGGTGAAAAGAATTTATTGGTTGACGAAAACCATTTTGCAGAAACAAATACTGGTTCTCTTCAGGGTCCTCTTCAATTCATGTTTGAAAGTGAAGTTGACCGCATATTTTCCACTCCATTAGGTGCCTGATCAATGGGATACTTTTATTTAATGTCTCTTCCACTGATAATTTTGAACTGATTGTGAATTACTGCGGCTGCAGAATCAACTTTGATGTTTGCTTCTGACGGAAAGCAGATTAGCTTAGCAAAGCTGATTCAAGGATACCGTCTTTCAACATCAGATGGCCATTATATATCAACCAAAGCTGAAGGGAGAAAATCAATTAAGTTGAAAATGAATGAAATTGTGCTACAGGTAAGCATAACAACTTTCTAAGCAGGTTTTGAGGAAATTGCAGGTCGAGTTCTGTAATAATTGGTAATAATGGAATTTTCTTGGAGTTGACTTCTTTTGTGCAAACCTCAGTTAGATAGGTTGAAGTTGAAGTTTCTTGTCATTGTCTATGACAAGCATAATATTATCCATCCTTTTGGATATTGCCCATGTGAAATTTTCCTGTTTGCTTTTTAATCAATTGCCTTTATTTTTAATATATTAGCTTATTAAGGCCAAAAAACAAAAGGAAAATATCTGTGAGCTGAAAACCTGGTCTTCTGTTTTGATCCTTTAGGTGCACTGGCAAGAGACTCTACGGGGCTATGTGGCTGGAATATTGACCACCAAAAGAGTACTGATGGTTTCTGCAGACCTTGATATATTGGCAAGCAGTTTGACAAAAATTGATAAAGGACTTCCATCAATATCCTTAACTTGTTTCTGTTGTTAATGCCTGAACTTTTGTAATTTATAGTTTTTTTTGAGAATTTTTTGTAATTTGTAATTCTTCTAAAGTTTGTGTGAATGCTTAACATAGCATACTTCAGATCTCTTTTATGGGTTGGGCCTGCTCTTCTCTTCTCTACTGCTACATCAGTTAGAATGCTAGGCTGGGATGGAGTAGTGAGAACCATTTTGTCCATTAGCATGCCTAATGCAGGTATTATCCTTTATTTGGTGACTTTTTGCTTCTCATGATTTTGAGTTCTTTGACAGTCTTGCCTTTCTGCTACTGTTATTGGTTTTATTGTCAAATTGACTGCACCAGCATCTATCTGTTTACTGGATTGATTGTTTTTTCAGTGTTGCTTGGTGCTTTGAATGATCGGTTGCTAATTGCTAATCCAACGGATATAAATCCCAGACAAAAGAAGGGAGTTGAAGTCAGGAGCTGTCTTGTTGGCCTCCTGGAACCACTTCTTATTGGATTTGCCACCATGCAACAGACTTTCGAGCAGAAACTTGATCTGGGTGAAGTCTTATACCAAATAACATCTAGGTATCCCCTTTCTGATAATCTTCATACTATCTTTTTTCAAGTTAAATATTTGTTGAATGTGGTGAATGAACTACAATCTGCAAATGTTCAATTAGTAGCCTGTTTAACCTTTTAATTGGGTTCTGATTGGTTAAACTGAAGTTGTTCATGGCAGATAGTGATAGATGACCTTTCCATCTAAGTGCAGGTTTGACAGCTTGCGTATCACTCCAAGATCTGTTGATATCCTTTCTAGAGGGCCTCCAGTTTGTGGAGATCTTGCAGTATCATTATCCCAAGCTAGTCCTCAGTTCACTCAGGTGATTAACTTCACTGCTTACTTTCTGTATCTGCTTTCATTCTTCTGCTAACATTTTATTAACATTGTTGGTTACAATCAAAGGTATTGCGAGGTGTTTATGCCATCAAAGCTCTCCGTTTTTCTACTGCTTTATCTGTCTTGAAGGATGAATTCTTACGTTCTAGAGATTATCCAAAATGTCCTCCAACCTCTCTTTTATTCCACCGCTTTCGACAGCTGGGTTATGCTTGTATCAAGTAAGTAAAGAATCGTGGTAATGGATCTGTGTGTTTCATTTCTGTTTCTATCAGCTAATTTTGTTACTTGCTTCCAAGTTCTCTATCCTCCTGTGGACAGTAATTCATGTTACATATCCCTAAAGCCCTCCTCACTTTTAGTGTAATAAAATTTCACATGCCGAGTGTGTGGATTATTAATATTATTAATGAGAGGATGACATCACATCATTATTAAGTCATTAACCATCCTAGATATCTGTGCTTTGACTTAAAGGTCTCTGCTGCTTTGGGGCTTTAAATTCTGTCTTTTTCTGTTGAGCATTCTACTGTCAACTATTCTCTTCGTTTTACCGTCTTTTGTTGCATCCCTTGTTATTTTCCTCCAGCTTTGTCTTGAATTTTCCATTTGATAAACCTTATAAGAGATCTGAGTGAGTAATGATATTCATCTGCGTGCATGTAAACCAACACAAGTTTGGCAAAGAATACACTTGTAACAAATGTCTTCATTTTCTCTTGCTTCTTCTTGAAATGATCTTTTAAGATTGAAGCTTTCAAGCAAAAGCTAAGAGTAGCTTAAGCTCATATGAATATAATATTTTTATTGCAATTGCTCTGTCTTTACAGGATTAGGTTGGAACCTATTAATGGTCAAATATAAAAGTATAGGACATGATTAAAGGATTAAATAATGTAAACATATCTAATTTTCTATCTTGTATATCTTGTATATCTAATGTTTGGAGCTCTCCTCTCTGGCTTAAAAGAAATAATACTTCCCATCATAAAGCTCAGTAGTAACTTAGCTTCTATCTTCCAAATTACAGGTATGGTCAGTTTGATAGTGCAAAAGAAACTTTTGAAGTCATTGCAGACTATGAAAGCATGTTAGATCTGTTTATATGCCACCTTAACCCTAGTGCCATGAGGCGTCTTGCTCAGAAACTAGAAGAAGAAGGAGCTGATTCAGAGCTGAGGCGATATTGTGAAAGGATCTTAAGAGTTCGCTCTACAGGGTGGACACAAGGTATCTTTGCCAACTTTGCTGCTGAGAGTATGGTTCCCAAGGGAGCTGAATGGGGTGGTGGAAACTGGGAGATCAAGACACCCACTGGTTTGAAAAGTGTACCACAGTGGGAACTGGCTGCTGAAGTGATGCCATATATGAAGACTGATGATGGCACTATCCCAGCTATTATTACGGATCATATTGGGGTTTACTTGGGCTCAATCAAAGGAAGAGGCACTGTTGTTGAAGTACGGGAAGATAGTTTGGTCAAGGCTTTCATTCCCAATGCTGTCAATAAGCCTAATGGTCAGGATAATTCGTTGGTTAAAACCACATCCAATAAGTCTAAGACACAACCTGATGGTAAATCAAATGGTGATTCCTTGATGGGACTGGATATGCTTATTAAACAAAGTCCTGGTTCAACTGCTGCTGATGAACAGGCAAAAGCAGAAGAAGAGTTCAAGAAAACAATGTATGGTGCTGCCACTGATGGCAGCAGCAGTGATGAGGAAGGAGCATCAAAAACTAAAAAGCTGCAAATCAGGATACGCGACAAGCCGTCTTCTACGGTGGATGTCAATAAAATCAAAGAAGCCACCAAGCAGTTTAAACTTGGTGAAGGATTAGGTCCACCGATGAGGACGAAGTCATTAACCAACTCCCAGGACCTTGGCCAAATTTTAACCAACCCACCTGCTGCTACCAATGCAACCGTAGCCACAACATCCTCAGTTTCTGCCCCTTCTGATTTGTTTGGTATCGACTCACTGAGACAACCTGGTCCAGTATCACAACCGGCTCCTGTAGTTACAAGTGTAGGAGTTACATCTAGACCTATACCGGAGAACTTTTTCCAAGATACAATACCATCCCTTCAAGTTGCAGCATCACTACCCCCTCCAGGAACTTATCTTGCAAAATTTCAGCAACCTTCTCAAGGGGTTTCAGACAAGTCAGCAGCTAATCTAGTTAGTACTTCTGGAGTTGATGTTGGTCTTCCTGATGGTGGTGTTCCTCCACAAGCGACTCAGCAAGCTATCCCACTTGATGCTATTGGACTTCCTGATGGTGGTGTTCCACCTAAGGGCCCCAGTCAGGTTCCTATATCTACCCAAGGCCCCTTTCAGGCTGGTGTTCCTCAACCTCAGGTTCAGGCACCTCAGACCCCATTATTCTCGCAACCTCTTGATCTTACTGTTCTTGGAGCTCCAAATTCTGCAGATTCAGGAAAACCTCCTGGAGCTGCCTCCCCTCCATCCGCCGTGCGACCAGGCTTGGTACAAATTTACTTCTTTCCTTTGTCAATTGTTTTTGCACCCTTTCTTGTCCTTTCATTTAAAGCCAACTTCATCCCCAAAAGAAAAGAGCACTCTTACCTCAAAGTCTTTGTTTTAGTAACAGGCTAGTTTGCCTTGGCGTAGTGCTTTGGTTCTTCGTTCTTTTCCTTTTAGAAAGGGAAATTCATTAAAAAGTAGTTCTCATTAGTATTTGTGAAGTATAGAAGAGATTACCACAATAAAATTTAAGTATTGAGAATTAAAAGTTTTGGACACTATCAACCTTTTTTGGAGATTATATTTGCAGTCATTAGGATTTTGCATGCACCAACTGCAGCTTGTCCCTGCAATATATTGTCTACCAAATATCATATGCTATACTGTTCTGGCAGACATGTTGAGCCCCTTGGCTTACTTATTCCTGATATCACTGTTGTTGTGTGGCATTTAATAGGTTCCACGAGGGGCAGCTGCTTCAGTATGTTTCAAGACTGGGCTTGCTCACCTTGAGCAGAACCAACTTCCAGATGCACTATCCTGTTTCGATGAAGGTTTCTTGGCATTAGCCAAGGATTTCTCTCGTGGAGCTGATATCAAAGCGCAGGCAACCATTTGTGCTCAGTACAAGATTGCAGTTACCCTTCTTCTGGTATTAGTCTTTATCCAGATTTCCCCATTAACCAACTTGACATTCTACTGTCAACTCATGACAGATATTGGTTATTGCTACTAAGTTGGGCTTTGCCATTCAATATTAAAGGTGCTGAACGTAGAACTGACCATAACTAACGATTTAACATCCTTGTACAGGAAATTGCTCGGTTGCAGAAAGTTCAAGGTCCAAGTGCACTCAGTGCAAAAGATGAGATGGCAAGGCTGACACGACATTTGAGTTCTTTACCTCTTCAAGCAAAGCACCGAATAAATTGTATTCGAACTGCCATTAAACGAAACATGGAAGTGCAGAATTATGCTTATAGCAAGCAGATGCTTGAGCTCCTTCTCTCCAAGGCTCCACCAAATAAGCAGGATGAGTTAAGAAGCCTGATTGACATGTGTGTCCAGAGAGGTGCAACGAACAAGTCCATTGATCCCCTGGAAGATCCTTCCCAATTCTGTGCTGCCACACTCAGTCGCTTATCAACCATTGGATACGATGTCTGTGATCTTTGCGGGGCCAAATTTTCAGCCCTTGCAGCACCTGGATGCATCATATGTGGCATGGGAAGTATCCAAAGATCTGATGCACCTACTGGTCCTCTGACTTCACCATTCGGCTGAGATATGATTAAGCACAATCTTGCTGTACGATAAGAAACCTGAAAAATCCCGTCACCGATATTTTGCCGGCACTGCATTCAGACCAAGACTTCAGTAGGAAACATTGTTTTGGATGAAACCGAGGCGAGTCACCGAAGAGAGGACAACCAGCGTTTGCCAATTAGCTGTGTACATCTATTATAATCAATTAGCTTTATCTGGATTCCTTTTTTTTTTTTCACTTTTCCTTTGTTATATAATCATTAATTTTCTTTTTGTATACTATTACAATATTGTACATTATCATGTATGATAGGCGTAGTTTGTCTTGATTGACATTGGAGGCGTTTGGGAAGTGAAATGTTCGTCAGTTTTTTTTCACTGAGCCACCATATACTAGAGTAGGAATGTAGTATCTATCTCCTGGTACTTGGAAGTCTTAAACAGGATGATTTGGTTTCTAGGACTATCGTTGTATACGTGTGAATATTCCTTTTTGTTAGATAATAATGCTGAACTATCCAAATCAGAAAAGAACGGCATTTGATTTAGGTAAAAACAATATCGAATGACAGCCTCATAAAAGATGTCAGAACTTGCTGAGTCTGAGATTGAAAGTGTCAATGGTATCAAATTTACTAAAGACGTAAAATTTTGATTGAATTTTCTAGCAACTCGAGAAAACTGGAGGAGCCTGATTGGCAAAACCCACTCTCACCCACTTTGTGTACATGATAAGCTATAATATCCCCATTTATATGTACAATGGCCATGTACGGTTCCCACAATCCAATCTTGGTAATAATGAATGTCCGGAATACTTTCACCTTTGTAGAAGCAACCTGAAACTGAAATCATAAGGCGTGACTTGTACTATATGTGAAACACGGTGTCTTCGTCCCCTTGTTTCAATGCATTTGACTGCTTCAGTTCTTAATTTATCAGGTAGCTGCAAGCACACCCAATCCACCAATGACTCCATGTCCTTGGCAAAATCTAGTAGGTACCAATCCAACAGCTTGGGGATCATCAACTTGTTTGTTTTAGAAATCCCAACAGCTGCCTGTATATAGTCTCCCTTTGCTGCTTCTAGTTCCTCTTCAACTTTAGAGGCTGTGTATACCCTTACCTGCATATATTTTGCAAGTGTGCTACTGAAACTACATCACCAAGAAATAATTCATAAATATTTTTTTGACCCTGATCATTAATGATAATATATAATGGGACCAAACTTACTGCAGGGGAGGACCAGCTTCCGCAGGAAAGTGCAAATGTAACCAAAGGTTCAGACCACTCCAACCCGAAATTGCTGCGTGCTTTTATTTCCTCGTTTTTCCCTGCTGCTTTCGGGCAAGTCTACCATATTGATCGAAAATGATCCAGTAAGCAAAATACTGTAAGAAACAGTATTGGTGATTCACTATCTTTTATTTAGATAAAGTGACTCACGAATTTTAAGTGGTAAGGAAGCCTCAAGATGAAGTGCTCGATTGTAATTGCATTCACCAACCTTCCTCCCACTGTTATTGTTGCCTGAAGGATGTATACTAATGTCAATCCTATACTATTGATGGTTAGAAGTTGTTGTTCATGCATGTGCATGTAGAAGGACCACTGTCAGGAACCTCATAGCATTTAGTACAAGGCATCCATGTGAACTCTTATTTCACGGGTAAAGAGAATTTCTCAGTTCATTAATGTTCACCAGGTTTCCGAGAACTTGACAAGAAGAAAGGTACTTCTTACCTTTTGCATTAGTGCCACAACCATTTCGGGAGTTTCAGGAATGCCATGCTCCAAAATAGCCTGAAGGATTAGCGGCCTAGCTTTGTCAATGTGTGGTATAAGGAGGATAAAAGAAAATGTTTTTAGACGTATAACGTTTTTCTCCAAACCCTGTTCTGACTTCTCAGTTATATTTTCAGATTTCACATATACCAAGAACAGACTGAACCTTACATTCATCATGCATGAATTATAAATGTTTATCCAGAAAGCAAGCTTTTGTTGATGGGTAAGACCCTCCAAGCTTACAGTCGCAAGCTTCTCCAGTAGGAACCTGAAACAACTTCAGAGTACCAATGTTATTGCATCTACGTGAAAAAAAAAAAAAATCTTAAAATAAATCTTATGCAATCTCTTACTTTAATCTGTGGATCAGAAACAAGGAATTTGTTACACGAGTGAGATCAATTGATCCGGCTTCAATTGTAGAAAGATTTTTGTATGGACCAATGTCTTTAGTCTTGATTTCTGAAGAGATATCATAAGGATCGCAAAATTGACTTGGAAAAGCCGCTGAATCTGCTGCTTTGTCCTTGAATTTGCTAATTCTTATGAAAATGCTGGACAAGCATCTAACCATATCCTCAGATACCTTGTTTGGCATAGTACTAGTATCTGATACTCTACCATCCGAGTAGCCTGAAGAGCATTCATGTGCTCTTTCTGGTTCTACCAATCTGCACTCTAGCTGAGCAAGAAAATGTTCACAATCAAAACTCTGCAACACAACATAGACTATTACTCGCATATAATCCGTCCATTTACAATGTACCTGCAACTTTAGAGGTTCAAAACACTTCTCATCTGAGTCATGCTTCTTTGATAGTCTCTTTACTGGAGTAACAGTTTTTGTACATTTTTGATCTGGAGACTGTCTACTCTTAACAGAATTTATAATCGATCTGTTCTCCTTACCTCGTCCATCGTCAATTGGAGACGAAGAGGTACCCAGTTTACTGAAAGTTTGTTTCCCATTTCCAGACCTGTTAGAACTTTGCCCTGATCGATCAAGGATAGAGTCCGAAGAAGACTTTCTACTTGACATGCTTCTGGCAAGAGAAGGTTGAGGCCCGGCAGCAGTAAATGACGCTAAATTGACCTCTCCCTGGGATAGAGATTTTGATCGTGTGTGCTTCAATCTTGATATCGATGATTGATCATTAACTTCATCACAATTTTCAACATTTTTCATGGAGGAGGTGTATACAGCTTCTTGATAGAGTCCTTGTCTAAAATTCACAACTTGCTCTTCAAGCCTAACAACCTCCTCTTCTAACACAGCTACTTCAGCAAGCAGCTCTAACATCTGCACAACAAAATAAGACCCGCATTACAAGATTGAATTCAGAAATCAATAATTTGATTGGTTCTATCAATAGCTGTTGCTTTCCTAATGGTCGAAAGCAAAGTTCCTTAGGAAACATTAGAGGGAGAGAGGGGAAAGAACAGTGAATTTACTCACATATGGAGGGAGATAAGCAGGTAAGCGTGGTAGAGCTCCCAAAGGTCTTGTAAAAGCTCTCTCCAATGCTCTGTGAATGTTCTCTTCTTGCCTAAGCTTCTTCTTTAACTTATCAACCTGAAAATTTATAGCTAGGTAACAGTTAAATAAAGGAAGTAACAGGGATGGTTTCCGATACGAATACTGAGATGAAGTTAATCTGAAATATTAATTACATCTTCTAGTAAGGCCAATTTCCTTTCCCTGTTCAGTCGTCTCTGATTAACTGCAGATTTCCGAGCACCAGCTATCCTGCTTCCTGGACTCTCCATCATCTCCTTCTTTATACATTAAATATCAGATGCATATATAAGTCCACAAAAGGTCGCATAGAGAAATATACTGAAAAGAAAAGAAAAGCAAAAGAAGAAACTATTCCTTTCTTGAGATAAGTGAAAGAACCAAGAGATGATTTTTGGATCTAAATTCTAAAGTACAAACCTTTTCTGTTTCGGATAAGTTTTCTATTCAGTAAGAACATATAAAAGAAACCAATCAAAGCTTCCCACAACTTACACATACTATTTTAGAGAATATAGAAGCAAACTGAAAATGCCATCTTAATTTTCAAAAAAAAAAAAGAAGCTGTGTTCAGAAGAAAAATGGCTGACAGAGGAGTGAACGAGAGAGGGTAGAGAAGAAACTACCTTGTCATTGTTTGAAGAAGCTTTTATTGCTTGAAGAGCAGTGCGGACTCTAGTATTCATCTTTTCCACACTCCAAAACGAAACAACAATTCACCAAGTATCAATCAGAACCTGATTAAACCAAAAAAAAAAAAAAAGGAAGGGAAACAAGTGAATGATTGAGTTCATAGTCCAGTCAAGATTCCGAAAAAGTAAATGAAACCCACCATTAGAGAGGACAAATAGAACACACTGCCGTAGAATTTTTTTTACAGAGAGCGGGAAACTTGAAAGCAGAGAAAGAGAGGGACTAGAAATAGGAATGCCCGTACATTATAGGAAGCATTTGTTCACCAGTTCTACTTGTTTCATTAAAATAGAAGGAAAAAGAAAAGTCTCGAACAGAGTGAAAGAAAGCAACAAAAGCTCGTAGCAATATAGCAGAATAAGATAGAAAAAGGACGAGGATTGGATTTGGAGCTTAAAAGCGCCATCCAAGAAAAGAGTAGCAGAGAGCGGGACTCGGACAAAACTCATTAAACTAATCGAATAAGCTTATTATAACAAAATCCATAGCCTCACAATTACTAAGATATATAACAGAAGTAGAAGAAGGTGATAAGAGAGGCAATTAAAAAAATACGTCAAGTGTAGAATGCTGTTATTGGGACAGTTTAGTACAGTATTACTGTTTTTCTGAGTTCTCTCTCTCACTTGTGTTGTACTTGTGCATGCAAGTGCTTATTAGAGAGAGAGAGTGTGAACTGGCAAGAAAAAGTGGTATGTGATTGTCGCTTAGCCATGTGTGTGTGGCCATCCCCATCCTCTGCCTTTCTCATCATGCCATATCTCACCCTGCTCTCTCCTTCTCTGCCTCTAATACCATCGCTTTTCATTTCCCTTGTACACTAAAACACTAGATAATTACATTCTTTAGCTTTTATCCTTAAAGTGGTTCGATGATCAGAAGTCGAGGAAGGGTTGAGTTCGATATGTACTTTTTAGGTACAGCCACTTGGCCTGCAATTCCAGCCATAAATGAGGTTTAGTAAAGCTTAGTTTAATTACACCGAGTTACAATTATGATCGCATCATTTCTGCAGATTTATTTAATCGTTAAAAACATAGGATACCCACTTTTTAATATCAATGGCTGTCGTCCAAACTAAGCAAGTTAATGCATGGGAATTAACTAATAACGAGTTGCTAAGCTCAAGAACTAGTGTTATCTGCACCCTCTGTGACAGAACTTGATCCTTACGTTAAGTACTGCGACACCATGTTTTCGGCCACTTTCATTGTTCTTTGTTGAGAGAATATAATCCTCAACATGCATGCACTTTAGTTATATACTTCTAGCAAAGCATCGTATCGAAATATTAATTGTTTTCTTATACTTAAAGTGTCAATTTAAAAAGAATTGTGTTTAAATTATGCCTATTTTTGAAGAATAAACTCATCTTATTTTCAAATTATTATATGATATCAGAACTATATATAAACTGATCGAAAACTATTGTCTCTATGTTATGTGTGTGTTGATGGGTTAAAGGGCAAATTTAAAATGCACTTGCAGGATATTCACTACACTTACTTCAGATTTTGATAAATGATTCACGAATTAATAGATAATTTAAACCAATCGTTGGAGGCATGCTAATAATTCAGTAATGTGCTTACACACATATAATACTTTTTAAGGACTTTGTGGGGAGATTACCATTTCATTAATTAGTATATACATAATCTCATAATATATATATGAGATAAAAAAGAGAGAAGGTACAATGAAATCCAAACCATACTTTTGGAATAAGTCTATTAGCAAATGCATGTGATCCTTCTTTATTTCCTTTTGCTTTTCTATACTTGTAAATGTGGTTCAGACTCAGCCATCTCAAACTTCTTTCTGTAAAGCAGATATTTTATGTCTTCCTCTTTTCTGTTACTATTATTATTTCGAGGGGAACATATGCTCTAAAGAGTTGTCCAATATATATTATTACATAACCTTTTCTGTAATCTCCAAAAAGCCATGTTCTAGTGCTTACGGACGAATTAATCACTTCCTAATCAAACCTTAAGCACTTATATTGTGCAATAAAGTTGTTAACACTTTTTGTGGGTTTACTTCGTGTTTCCAAAACATGCAGTATAGAAGGAGGGGAACGAATTAGAGAAACTCTTATGATATTATCACTTGGGACAACTTCCAAGAGTTATCAATGAGTTTTATGGTTTGGTGATCGAGAAAATTAAAAGTCTCCCTCTTTTTTTTTTTTAATTACCATTTACCTTGGAAAGTTACTAAGAAGTTCGAAAATGATTCTTTGATATTTGGATTCTTCTAACAATCAAATTAACAAAGACTAATCTCAGAGTAAAAAAATATTAGGATATAAAATATCAAGTTTACTTTCTACTTTTGGGGGTTTAATTCATATACTATCAAATTATATGTAAGAAATGTAATTGGTCTAGAGAGTCGTGGAAGACGCCTTCCAGAGCATTTAGTAAAGCTCAATTGAAATATGATCGAAAAGATGACTTGTATTCGTCAGTGGGAACCTAGCTAGGTAACTTGTAAGCCTTCTGATGTTGGAAGGAATGGTGACTGGACTCACCTGCCATTCTAATCAAAAACTCTCATGTGACTCTAGGCATTTTATGAGTAGTATAGTGGGAGACATCCGTCTTCTTCACGTATCCAACTTTCAGGCTCGTGAGCTCGTGATATTATGAAATTGTACAAGGTAAAATCATTGCACCTACTACTTATCTCCTTTGAGCTTCTCTCTTTTTTTTTTTTTTTTCCTTTTCTTTATTTTGTAATTTCTTTTTATGGTCTTAAAAACTGTAAGTGGTTAAGACCATAAAACACGAATGATTTTTGGTTCTCTCTTGGGACTACTTGGTTGTGACTTCTTGTGAGTGGTTTTCGAGTTTCTGAGACTAGTATTCTTCCACAAAGCAAGCGTGGAAGTGCCCATTTCAATACCAGATCAGCAGTTTGAAAGAAAATAAGCAAATTACAGATACAGATACATCCTTTATTCAATCATAGTTTTAAGAAAAATTCCAAGATATTATAACATTCTTATCAGCGTTGTTGGTATTGTCGTTCTGTCAGTAGATGCATTGCTATGCAAAACTTGTTCTGGTAGTAAACAAGCGGATAAATTAATGGAATGTTGTGATGCGGCCGAGTGTCCTGTAGAAAGGATATAATTAATGTCAGGCCTTTAATTCAGAAAATTACTGCATGATATTTTTTATTTAATAAGAAATAAAAATTATCAGATATAATTTGATAGCTATTATTATCATAAATAATAAAATAATTTTTATTTAATAACAATAATTACTTATAGCCTCTAAATAATAATAATATGCTTTAGTGTATATAGGGGTCGTATCCTGATAGTTAAACTAAAGCTACACTAACCCTATTCCCTTCATTTCAGGATAAGGTCAACTGAGCACTTAAATTAAGGCCATTATCATTGATACGATACCAACCCAAGAGGGAAACGTAATTGATCAATCGGTTGTACAACAGTGGCCAACAATTTATAAGTACCTGCTTTGTACAAGAAAGCAGCTTTCTCCATTTCGTCACATATACCTAGTTAGGATATGAAAGTTACCCAAGAAGACAACCCCACAGTAGAGCAGTCACAATCTTCATTTGCTGGATAGTTGTGGTCCAAAATGGGACAGTGAAAACTGGACCACTTCTAATGAATCACCTCGTCTGTCAAAATTAACTCCAACTTGAGAGAGAAATAAGTGACAGAATGGTCTTGAAAATCATGGCTAACACCCGCCATTCTGCATAGAAATTGTACATGCAACTACAAGCAATATATTCCCAACATCTTCATCGGCTAAAACTAGGAGAAGAGAAATATGGTATTAGAATCAACAATTAGCAGGAAAAGATATGTGACCAGAGCCAAATCATAATGACGATGACTGGAAGATCAGATTCTGTAGTTAACAAGTGAAGTCACTTTCTAGTTTATTTTTTTCCAGGCCAGCACATGCAAGACAAAATTTTGGTCCCCAAGTAGGTTGATTTATTGAATGCAATCCTATTGCACTTATCTTTGCCTGTTTGCCGGCTCTTGGTAAACATTTACACGGCCTACTCTTGTCCTCCACCTATACGTCAGTGTTTCACAGAGAGTTATAACCTTATAGGTCTGGCTTATCGCTATCCAGATACTCTCTACTTTTATATTATCTTGCAGTAATGAGCGTGCAACTGAGCTGTCTATTGCAGAAACATTTAACATTAGTTCCAAGTTTCTGAGAATTCTAGCGGCAAAAATGGACCCCAAATAGTGTACTTAATTGATAGTGCATGCGAGATCTGTTTCTGGAAGTGGACAGGCAATGTTATATATTAACACAAGCATTGCAGTGTCAGTCAGGTTTTTGGGAATATTGGAACTATCGGAACATTATCAAATAGTTTCAGCGATATAGTAAGCACAACAAAGAGCATAACACATAGCATTCTGTAATTATATAGAAGACAATTCGTAAACTTTCAAAAGGATTCCCATAACAAAGCTTAATTTTCTTGTAATAGACATAATTCCCGGAGAAATCGTGATAGCTAGCTGGACTGCAGACCCTTGGGATTGGTGTGTGTTGTCACATGTAAAAACGAATATTTCCATTTGCTCCAAATCTTCAGAATTTCACTAGTTCCGGCGAACTTATCATAAGCCTTCACGAAGCTGATTTTTCATGTTTCACTCATTTACACTAACTATTCCCATATGAGTACATCCATCAGAAGGATGTATTACTGTTGGAATTATTAACAGACGCTGTACCAATTTCAACCACTTCTACAGCTGTATAGGTTCACTTTGGCATGAATACACTTTGTTCATTTTCAATTGCAAGACAGTTTCATTTCCCTTTACTGTCCTTCGCTATGAAATCGCGTAGCCAATAAGTCACATGCAGGAAGTTAGAATTAGTTCCATTTCCAAAGGAAAAATTCAGCAATGAATTGAAAAGAAAAATCAAAAGATAATGTTGTGAACATGAAGATAGAGGAAAAATCGACTGGGACGAGATTCTCATAAACAAGCTGAAACACCTCATCTACACAGATATACTGTATAAGTGTATTCTCATACTAACTGGCAAATGAAATGTCTCCATATCTACTGACCAGAACTATAAACAGATTGGAGACTCACAGATCGCAAGCAGATGACATATAAAACGCTTACTGTTGGAATCTCGTTTTTCGCAGACAGAAGAGAAGGACGTGATTAATTGTAATCATCCAAGGTTCAAGCAATATTTCCAAAAAAAAAAATTTCTAACAGTGTAGTCTGATCTATGTGGATGACTTGCTGTAAGCTATATGTCCTTTTTCGGGACACATTCCAGGCCTAAGTTCAGGCAGAGAATAATCAAGTTGATGGACTCTGCAAATAAGATACATTCCTTGTAAACAACAAAGCCAGAGAACCTGAAGTTGTGATCTGTATAGCACTTTGAGGTATTGTTAGTGTATGTGGCACATCTCGATTGTCCTCCATACTTAACACAAGGCAAAATCTCAATATTTTCATGTTATAGTTCGGATTTTTCAACTTTAAAGTGTTCAAATAATGTTCAACTAAATTAGTAAATTTTGAGTATGAATTGACATAAAATAATAATAATTTTCTGTAGTACATTAATGTTTTGTATATACTATAGATGGTGATACTCATAATATAATTTTTAAAATTTGATCTTCAAAAATAAAATATAAGAATATGAAAAGGAAAGAGATTCTTCACTAAATAAAAAGGCATACATTAACTACTTATATTTTGTAGTGCATTGATGTTTTGAATAAATATTAATACGTGTTGACACTTAAATGTGTCATCGTTACAAAATTACATTAACTAATTAACTGTTATGGTAATTGTAATTTTAAAAATTAATCTCCAAAAATAAAATATGAGAAGATGAAAAGGAAAGTGATTCTTTAAGAAATAAAAAGGTATACTATACTATATTATATTGGTCAAAATTGAATAAGTTAATTAGCTAAAAAAAGGTCTTTTAGTAATTTAAATAAAGCAATTGTATTTATTTGTGAATATTGTCTAGTTAATAAAATAGTAAGGGAATAAGACTTTCAAACCCATTACAATACAATTAATTTATCTAGAATCTATGGTTCAAGAAATGTGAGGGAAAGACATGAGATTGTATTGGTTGAGCAAGTGAATACATCTATGATAAGTTTAAGATATTATGTGATTAAAAAAGGATATAAAGGATTACTCCTTGAACTCCAAAATAAAATGGTGTTTGTGTAAAGATAAAATAAGATGCTTATAAACATGATTAGACCTATGATGGCATATAAGCAAACTTATCTATCGCTTATGCCTTACTTACGACCACTTACGCACTTACTAGCATGCTTATAAATCAATTACAACTACTTCATATGAGTTTTGATAGGTAAAAATTTGATATAACAAGGTTAAGTACATTTGATGTACTATCTACATTCATGATTTTTCTAAAAAAAAAAAGAAACTAAGGTTCAAAAGGGAGGAAAAATATCTTTATTACATATGGTAAACTCTCAAAAGGATATGTATTTATAAGTGAACAAGATAATCAAAGAGCAACAAAATTTGAATAACAAGATATCATATTCTTAGAAAAAGAATTTTCAAAGTAGGGTGAAATAGGAAAAAATCTATTTTTATTAGAATGTCAGAAACTGAAAAAATGCGGAAAGAGATAACAAAGCAGATGGTTTTAAAATGGGAAAACTTCTACCTACAATTCAAAATAATTAAAGCCTTTTTTTAGGCTTATACATAACAGACTTTTCGTATAACTTTGCCACAAAGCCGTTATCAATTCCATGTTCTTCGTATTCTTAAAATTAAGACAACTCATGCTACAATAACTCAAAATATAAATGTGCATTTTTAAATAAATATTTAATTTTCACAATTTTTATATGAGACTTATGATCAAATAGATTCCATTACATGGAATTATGAAAAAGGACTCTATATGAGTGAGAACAATCTAGAAAATAAAGAATTAGCTAACGATAAATTTAGATTGCATCTCAATAACAGTTTACCTATTGCATTTTTTTTAAGTATGAGTAATTGAGATGATAAATTTGTATCTCATATACCTTGTTATGTAGAAATAATCATGAAATTATTCTTTGACATCACTTTGAAATAAAATTAAAAATGTACATATTTATTCCACAAGAAGAGAATGAGCTAAGAAATGTAAATGAAGCTATGACTGGTCGAGCTAGAGAAGAATGAAGTAAAACAATGAGGGAGGATACGATTTCTCTAAGCCTTTAATGAATTGTTGGACTTGGTTTATCTCCTTAGTAGATAGAAAGCTATTAGGAGCAAATGAGTTCTAAAAATAAAGCGAAAGGCTAATAACAATTTAAGGGCATACTTTGTGGCTAAAGAATATATATAATATGAGAAAATTGATTATGTAGAGACATTTTCACTATAGCAAAGTTTGTTTCTTTTTGATTAATCTTGGCTATAGTAACTAACTTGGATCTTAAATTATATTAAATAGATGTAAAGACTAATTTTCTTAATAAGGAATTAGAATAAGAAGTATATATATATATATATACACACACACACATATATATATAGTTAAAAACATAAAGTGTCTCGATTATAAAAACCATTTTATAGCCTGAAGTAGTCCTTAAGATATTGGTACATTTGTTTTCATAATGTAATTATTTCATATGATTTCCACATGATTGATGAAGATTAATGTGCATTAAAAGATCCAATGATAAATTTATAATTTTATCTTTATATGTTCATGATATTTTGTTTGTTCGTAATGACCGTGAGTTTGCTAAGCAAATAAAAAATTAGTTGTTATCTAAATTTGAAATGAAAGACATAGAAAAAGTTGTATATAATCTTGGAGTAAATATTTAAGAAACCATTCAAGGAAATCATTGTCTCTTTCACTAGCAACATATATTCAAAAAATTATTAAAGGATTTTGTATACAAGATTGAAAGTTAATTATTAATCCTATTGCTAAAGGTGAAGATCTTAATAAAAAAATTCTAATTACATCACAAAAAGGCCACAAACAAAGAAAGCTTCATATTCTAGTTTAGTTAGAAGTATGATGTTTTTAATAATATGTACAAGACCAAATATTTGCTACATTAATGGAATAACGAGTCAATATTAGTCAAATAATTCAAACATATTAGAAAGCAATAAAGAGAATATTGAGTATTTAAAAGGTATTGTTGATTATGCATTGCGTTATCAAGGTAATTTTTGACCAACTAAGGTCTTAAAAACATATTTTTTTTATTATCACAAAGTTTATTGCTATTAGGGAATTTGCCTTTAGTGATATTAGTAGCTCTATTATAATGGAATCAAACAATTTATGAATGAGGAATTTTAATAAAAGGACAAAGTGAGTAAAGGAGCCAATTGAATAAATTAAACAAACAATAGTTGGAGAAAATAAGCAGAGTATACATGTAATTCAAATGAAGAACCAAGAATAAGGAGTAATCAATTATATCCAGACTTATTCAAATTATTATAATCCTTTTTGTAACCTTATCTTTGTCATTTCAAAGAATTAAGAACTCAATCATTGCATGATCATTTGAATATAGAATATTATGTATAATTCCTTTCACAACCAAGATGAATTTTATTTTGGTCCTTAAAGAAAACCTCTTGATCTTTAAAATAAAAATTGGGAACTGTTGAAATAATTTTGGTTCAATTTTTCAGTCAAAATAACATGATATAATCTTTAAAGGGGCTTAAAATTTGTAAGAAGTATGTTTTTAGACACTTTGGTTGATCAATGTATTATTTCTGGACACATTGGTAAACTAATGTCTAAGTATGATTGACCAATGTATTATAAGAAGTGAAAACTTATATATTGTGTGTTTGTATATCATATTGGTCAATATATTGGTAGACTTATATGTTAGATTTATCAATCAATACCATAAGTATTATTTGTCAATCAATATCATTGGTACTAACTATTATAATAACTAGTTTTTGTTTGTAATGATTTTAAAGGTTGTTTTAAGTATAAATAGCTAACATATAAATTATAAGAAGTTAAGTTAGACATCCTAGACAGTTGCTAAGCCTTAAGAGGCTAGAGAGTACATTTGTAAGTTACAAAATATGTGGAAATTAGTTACAAGAGATATGATTAGCGTGATCTCAGGCTGATTGATTGATTAATAGGATTTATAGCTGATTAGCGGTTGATTAGCAACCTAGGTGATTTGGTTACATAGTCGTAGGAATTTCCTTATATAGATAAGGTGTGAATATGTATATAATAGTTCTGTAATACATCAAATGAAATAGAATTCGTCAATATCTTGATTTTCAACAAAATATATATTAGGCTATTGTTCATTAATGTAAGCAAGAGAAAGAGTTTTTAAATTGTATATGTTCGTAATTGGAAAATTTGTTTGAGATACACTTAATGAGGGTTATTCTTTCCCTTAAACAAGAATTATAAAGGGTTATTCCTAGTATATGACAAAGTAAGAAAACTTTTCACTCAGGGTAAAGATGTTATATTGAGGGTTATTCTTTACTGATTGAAGCAAGAAGATAGTGAATTTTCAAGTGGAGCTTGGGAAGCAGATCGAGGTTAAGGGTTGTTTGGCTGCAAATTGGATTTATCCTTCTTTTTCTACTCTTTTTTATTTATTATTGTGATTACTTTGTGATTATCATTTGTAAATATGTCACAATCATTTATTGGAATAGACAATTCATTCATTAGTTTACAAATAGGCAAAAAATGAATACTCTATTCACCCCTCTCATACACTATTTGAGGACCAATAATAATGACCTATGGATACAAGGCTATAAAATGTAAAAAATATTCGATATTTATATGAGAGATAATCTATACCTTTGAATTTAATCTTTTACATTACCTTTGAATTCATTTTTTTTACTCAACAATGATGTAAGATTATGAAAATTTTAAAAATAGTTATATGTTGGCTTTATCCAAAATGGAAGTTGACTTTATAATAATTTCAGCTACAAATACAATATAATAAATTTTTTTGGCTTAGACATCTTTTAGTTCATTTAGGAGTTACTAAAATTGATAGTCAAGCAAATTGATCACTTATAGTTACTTGAAGTAAAATGAACATAAAGTACATATTTATATACGATATGGTGGCAAACCTAACAACAGAGTCAATTAAGAGATGAATATATTGGGCATGTGAAGTCACTAAAATTACTGGGTATTGATATATTATTGATAAATATTTTTAAATATATATTCATTCATTGTATTGTCATAACCCATTGCATTGTACAAATTGAAAATCTGTTATTATGTGATAAGTGTTATGTAATACTTGATTCTAAAGTATGTTTTCTTTGTGTAAAAATTTGAATATGAATCAAAGAGTATATCAATCAGATAAGATATTGACCCTAATATGAGCAATCACCTCCAGTAATCAAAATAATGGAGTGAGATAAGTTTAAATTTTATTATCTTGTTGATAATGATCAAGAATCTTAAATTATAAACGTTACCTTGAATAATAAAAACAAACAAAAATTAGTTTAGAATGATTCAATGGTCAACAAATATCTTAAGTTTCCATATGGAGTCTTAAGAAAAATTTTAGAGTAGACTAGGAAACATATACTAGATATTAAGTATACTTTTGAATCAACATTTATATGACATTTTATAATTATGGGATGTCCACTTAAAAAATGAGTTAATAGTATAATTCACGAATTCTATCATATGTATAAAGTTGGCCATAGAAAATGATTAATGTAAGTCAAAAGATATCAACTTACATTTAATAAGATCTTAAAGATCAAATTAGCTTCCTAATATACTCTTATGACTCTAATCTAATTATTAAAAATTAAATTAAGACATGTTACCTTAGAATGTTATTATAGGAGAATTCTAAGAAAATAAATTGTATGCAATTCAAAGAGAAAAATCATTTTGATTGATATCTCACATAAAAATATATTCAAATGTAGTCATTGTCTCATAGTGAAAGAATTGAATATAATTGTAACTTGGTGAAATAAATAAAATAAAATAAAAATAAGGATATAAGTTATAACCTAAAATATATCATATAAAATCTATTGAATAATCGATTCA
>JAOSBK010000206.1:6431451-6456185 GCA_027568895.1 Erythroxylum shatona | reverse complement strand
ATCACAATAAAATAAAGTGACAGAACATATGAACTGGACATTGCTGGAAAAAAATTTGGTGTATGCTGTCTAATGCTGGGTTGGGTAGAGAATTTTGGGCTGAGGCTGTTACATGTGCTTGCCATCTCATCAATCGCCTTCCATCAACTGTTATTGGTGGTAAAACAACTTTGAGAAAATGGTTTGGAAAACCTGCTACAGATTACGATTCCGTACATGTGTTTAGTTCCATTACATATGATCATGTTAAAGAGTCAAAGTTAGATCCACGTGAAAAGAAAGCAATTTAATGGGGATCACCTCTGGTGTGAAAGGATATCGTCTTTGGTGCTTAGAGTCAAAGAAAATAATCTTCAACAAGAATGTTACCTTTAACGAATCTACCATGTTAAGAATAGTGACAACTGAAAATATTGAGCAAACAGATGATATTCTAAAAGAAGTGGAGTTTGAAGGAAGAATTGTTACCCCAACAAATGATGAAATAAATGAAAAAACTTCTATGGTAGGAGAGGAGCTAGATGAAGAAGAGGTTTCAACTCAAGAATCTCCATAATAACAGTTATTAATTACATTGAGAAAGCCAAAAAGGAACACTTAAGTACCTGTTCGTTATGCTAATATAGTGGCCTATGCATCTCCAATTGAAATTGATGACAATCCTACGATTTATAAAGAAGCAGGTCGAAGTTCAGAAGAAGATAAGTGGAGAATAGCCATGAATGAAGAAATACATTCCGTTTATAAGAATCAGACGTGGAAGCTAGCTGGTCTCCTAAAGGGAAAGAAGGCAATTAAATGCAAATAGGTATATACAAAGAAAGATGGATTTCCTGTCAAAAATAATGTTCATTACAAAGCAAAGTCGGTGGCAAAACTCTATGCTCAGATAGAGGGAATTGATTATAGTGAAGTTTTTTCTCCAGTTGTAAAACATTCCTCCATTCGAATTTTGTTGACTTTGATAGCACAATTTAATATATAACTAGTTCAATTGGATGTAAAAATTGTGTATTTACATGAAGACTTAGAGAAGGAAATCCATATGACTCAGCCCGAAGGTTTTTAAGTTGTTGGAAAAAAGAATATGGTGTGCAAGCTTGAACAATTGTTGTACGGATTGAAGTAATCCTTGAGGCAGTGGTACAAGCGATTTGACAAGTTTATGATGAGGCAAAATTACACAAAAAGCAAATACGATCAATGTGTATATTTTTGTAAGCTATAAGATGGATCCTACATTTATCTTCTCCTGTATAGTGATGATATGCTGATAGCTTCAAAGAATCAAAGAGAAATTAAGAGATTGAAGATTCAGTTGAATCACGAGTTTGGAATGAAGGATATGGGTGAAGCCAAGAAAATTCTCGACATGGAGATAAGCAAAAATAAGGAATTTGTGAGGCTTTGTTTGACTCAGAAACAATATCTGAGAAAGGTATTAAAACATTTTGGCTTGAATGAAAAGTCAAAGCTTGTCAGTACTTCGCTCGTTCCTTATTTTAAGCTTAGTGTATCTTTGTCTCCAAAGAATGATGCAGAACGAGAATACATGTCAAAAGTACCCTATGCAAATGTTGTTGGTAGCTTAATGTATGCTATGGTATATACAAGGCTCGACATTTCACATACAATTAGGATTGTGAGCAGGTATATGCATGATCCTGAAAATGAACATTGGCAAGCTATGAAATGGATTCTGCGGTACATTCTGAATACTGTAGACATTGGATTAATGTTTGAGCGGCATAAGAAAGGTGATCATTGTTTAATTAGATATTGTGATTCCAACTATGATGGTGATCTAGATAAACATCGATCAACTACTGGCCATATGTTTATTCTTGCAAAGGCGCCAGTCAATTGGAGATCTACCTTACAGTTAACAGTTGCTCTGTTGACTACGAAGGTAGAGTATATGACAGCTACAGAGGCTATGAAGGAGGCAATTTGGCTTTAAGGATTACTTGATGAATTGGAAATTGGACAGAAGCATGTCAAAGTACATTATGATAATCAAAGTGCTATTAATTTAACAAAAAACCAAGTTTATCATGTAAGGACAAAACACATCGACGTTCATTTTCATTTTGTACGAGAGATTTTGGAAGACGGTGGAATAATACTCTAGAAAATCCTATCCTCTGAAAATCATGTAGACATGATGACAAAAGTGGTGACTGCATTTAACTTCAAACTATGTATGAACTTAATTAACATTTTGAGAATTTGATAGCAATTGGAAATACTATTGAAGATAGTTTCATTTGCGAGAAGATTTTGAGAAAAAAGATTGGGAAATATGTCAAATTGGAGAATTGTTGACTTATAACATATTTTGAAATCCCATATTGAAAAAGTGTGAAGATAGGAGAGTTTCCTTAAGTTTTAAAAGGAGGGTTTTTTCATCCTGATAATTACCCCAGTTTCTTTCCATTTGTAATCTTTTGCTTCAAAATATGTAAAATATCAATTTAGTAGTGCTTGAAGAAGTAAGCATAATTGGCTTAACCTTATTAAATTCTAGTATTCTTTATTTGTTTATTTAATTGTTATTGTCGGGTATAGTTGTAGTGAATTATTGTGCTACTAAATTATATGTCTAGAAAAATTCTATCAGGAGATAGGATTTTAAGTGACCGTTTGTGACCTCTCTAGTCTTTCTCGGTAATTTACCTTTTGTGATTTTTCAGTATAATTGTTCACATTCTATTTATCAAGGTAATAGTACTAAAGGTGAATTTGTTGTTATTAGTGGAAATTAACCCGAGTTTTCATAGCATTGATCTCATGCAATGATATAGCAGAAAAAGAAAAAAAAAAGGAGCTGAACGGTGTTAGTAGCAAAATTTATAACATATGGGGGAAAGGAATAGAAGATTCTTCACAAAGGAATCCTATGCAGCAGATAGATTAACTGATATGACAATCAATTATATAAGGAAACGGCTATTCATCAGAGACACTTCAGCCCAGAAAAAGTGCTGTCATGGAGAATTCCGCAGATCCCATAACATGCAACTTCAGCAATTAAATAGATGAATGACTTCATAGAAGAGGATGGAACATAAAATTTGTGCATGCAATTCAAATTGGGCCAAATATACAAGCAATAGTAGCTGACCAGTATCGTGTATCAACCGCCCGGATCAAGAAGAGAGGATGATGAATCCGCCATTTATCAATTGATTTGAGTACTCCGGAAGCGAGACAGTACCAAGGATGGAGGGCAAGTCATGTTTCGCATATTTAACAGAAGGTAGCCTCCACACCTGCTTCAGAAGGGAACGAGGTTATTGCTTTCTGTGAGGGTATTCACATTATTCCATAGTTTCTGCTGTAAGTTACATTTTGTTTAGTTGGAACTTTTCAGTTTCAAAAAATAATAATCCTGTGACAAAGAAATAAGGCTTTTTCACTTTAACATAGATATATAGATTTAGATTATAATCATTTCAATACGGGGAAGCTAAAACAGGAACAAGGAATCGATATGCACTGCACGTAAACAAAATGGACAAGTTTTATTTAGACAGTCCTCTATCGTGTAATGTTCCCATGAGATTTTGGTGGATGAGACTATTTTCTTCGGTTAGACACCAATATATTCATTTCTGTTTTGCATAGTTAAATATCGGAATCCCAATCACATAATGATTATTTATAAGAAACAAATTTGATCCCATGAAGCTGCCGTCTCTGCAAAGGCTTTTTAACATACCATCCAATCCATATGTAAAAACCGCATGTTTCTCTGTTTTTCCCTTCTGCAGCATTCTGTTTTCCAGAATATAAACCATTTACCTAGATACCGATGGAATGGAATAGAAACGGCAGATGCATTTGAATCTTCTTTTTTTTAAGAATACCGAACAGTTTTAGGAGTTATTATCATCTTCTGTTATATTAGTTACCAAGGTGATCCATGTCAAAAGAGCAAAGCGATGAGTAGAACCTCAAGAACACCAGGTGATTATTTAATCAAATTAACATTAACCCTCTGGTTGAAAGCAGCCGACATACTTTGGCTTAGATTTTGCTACAAGAGCTTGTGGATCGTTTACAAAGAAGCTATTGGAATTGTTTACTGTTACGGTTTTCATTGTTGGCACATCTTTCGGATTGTCTGTTAAATGGAGGCCAGAAAGATGGTGACCCCAGATATCATATGTATATTTGTCCCCTCCTTTCCTTTCCAAATTATCAGTTCCTTGACCGTAAACTTTAGGTCCTGGAGCTCGAGCACGAGGAGCAATTGTGGAACAAGCACCTAGTGTTGAAGGCAGCATACTGGAAGCAGACCTACCAGCACTAGGAAATGTTGCAGAAGGTAACAGAACATGTTTGCTTAAACTTTTCCTTGGCACCAAAGTTTGCTCTATGGCAGAAGAAAAGCAGCTGTCATTGCAGTACTTGAAAGAGACATTGGGTTCTGATATAACTTCCCCAGAAGCAGGTTCAGAAACTTGAACCTTCCTGCAATGCTGGTTAACCACTTGACTGAAAGGACTTGTAGCCTCAATTGTGTCCGAACTAGGAGATGCTAACAATGTAGCATTAGGGGCCAGAGAAATTGCAGGTGACAAGGGCGATGAAGGTGTAGAATTTCCACTTTGACTGCTTGAGACTTCCACGAGTCCTGTTAAAACTGCATTAACACCCTTCCTCTTCCGTCGCCTTCTGCCTCTCTCTCTTCCTGTCCTAACAGTAAGTTCACAGGACTGAGAAGCTTCAACTGAGCCTGAATTCTCACTCATAGATTTTGATGGCGGTGCCAGTATTGCCTCATCCTTGTCATTGCACATCAAATTGTCAATTTGTTTATGATTTCCTAGTTCTGGTGTTTGAATGATCATTCCCTGCTCTGCCAGTCCATCTTGATCTCTAACATACATAGCCGCCTGTTTCAAGGATATATCTTCACCATGTGACCTTAAGAAGTTGTCCACCTCAGGAGAAAGAGGGAGTTTGTTTTTCGGGCTTCGCTGCATACGAGAAGACTTTCCTGCACTTCTTATGGTATTACCAGAACATTTGCTATTCTTATAGGAGTAGCTCTCTGAGCCAAGTGCAACCAATTGAAAAAGTATGCAGTAGCATATCAGAAAGATAAACGAAGCAGGAAGGACAAATGCTGCACATAATTTCTTCAGCCATATCCAGAACACTGATTTCCTACAAAGATTAAATATGTGAAAGGGAATACTTGCCTTCATCCGTATTATGAGAATTCCTCTGCTCAAGAACAATACAAGATCTCTTTGTACCATGGATGCAGAAAAATCAGCATTGTATGAAATAAGAAGCTTTCTCGACTCTCCTGGCTCAAGAGAAAACCCATTGCAAGGATGAATACAGAAGCCATCCGAGCTACATTGGGTTCCCGAAATCTCAATTCTTTTCACCACAACTGGCAAATCTCCTATATTCTTGATATGCAGCTCTTTTGACAATGGCTGAGAACAAGCATAAGAGACCTCTTTCATGAGAAATACCACACCCAGAGGAGAGAAAGTATCTAGAATTGTGAAATTTAGACAAAATCCTATTTCTTGAATAGGCACAGATCCCTCAAGCAAGAGTAGAGAAACAGACCCCCCAAATCCCTGGAGCGGTAACCATTCCACACCAGACAGATTGTTTCTTATCAAAGCTGAGCTTCTCCATCCACACCGACTTGAGGGGTGAAAGAATATAGGCCCCAATGCTGCTTTACCATAAGGATGGACTATAGCTTCTGTACGTGAATTTTCTTCCATCAAGAATCCATACCTAGTCGATGCGTTAAGCTCAGTATGAAGCAAACTATTTGAAAAAGAAGGACGCAAAATTCCATCTGTCCTACAATCCTCTATAATTTCTCCAGAATGAAGAACGAGTTGCATTACAACTGGCTTTTGACTAGGGTTTTTTACCATGATCCACTTAGGGGCACGACTTCCAATTTCAACCATTGAGAACAACAACTCCTGATCATCGAGCACAGACATGCCATATGAAGTACATTGAGATTTCCAATTTCCCAATACATACTCGTCCACTTTTGCCATCTCCAATGCCTTCAACATTAATTCAGGAAGGAACCTTAGCTCAATGCACGATGAATATCAAATGAAACATGTAAATATGGGCATTCTATACTGAGAGACCTTAGTTGCAAGTAATTAGGATGGACACCTTCAAAGCCATTTGGGACGTACTAGCTTCTTTACATGCTAGGGTACATAGTCACATAGGCTAACAAACACAGATTCAGATGCAATTGTGCAATGTGTGTGCATATATACAAAGATATAAAAACGAAAGAATGATAATCTTTTATCCTTTCCAGAACTCAACCCACTCCCACTCACAACCCCAAGAAGGTAGGGAAAAGAATTTGGAAGGATGTCATTTTCCAACAGAAGATTACAAAACCAAACCAAATCTTTACAACAGTTGTAGACAACTCAAGATTCTAACAGGACACAGTAGCAGACTGGTGAATCAGTTTAAAAACTCTACTAGCCACATGATCCTGAAGATTTTTCCTTCCTCTATTGACTCGAATCTAACTAATAAAATATTGATACCCCCCAGCTAAAGATGTCAGTGAGCATGTAAACCTCATTCAAGAGCTGTTGAACTCCAGAGGGAAAAAAAATAAAGTACTTTTTGTCCGTATATTAACAAGCAGTTCCCCTCGATTTTGTAACTTTGTCTTTAAACTAATTGGATAAAGTCACACCATATATTGCTTGCTACCCTCCCAGAAAACAAGCATTTAAAATATAAACCAAGGTTGTCAGACATTCTCCTGATGTATTTTTACAGAATTAGAAATATTACCATCCATATGATGAGAAAGAATAGATAACTCTGGTAAATCTCTCTAATAAAAATTTAAATCCTCACAAATATGCATCAAGAATATCAAAAACAAGAAATGTCTATCAGAATCAATTTACCTTGTTTTGTGATGAAATTTGCATGCTACTATCCAAGGATCCTGGATCCCTATTGCAAATTGCATAACTTTCAGGACTATGATTGTATCCAACAGTGGAATCCTTTTGAGCTCCCAGACAAACATCCAATACATCCCGACAAGTGATTTCAATCTGAGAACTCCTAGAGTCATTTGTCAGAACAACCAATTTGCACTTTTTGCTAAGACTTGACATTTTGGTTGGGGAATCACTTAACTTTGCAAGCACTTGACTGCATGTCAATGTGGCAACTTTTGTTACACTGGCAGGGAAAAGAAGCAAGCCTTCAACATACTTTATCTGGAAAACCTTCTTTGCTGCAACTTCACTAATTTGCATTACCTTCAATACATGAGGTCCCTGGTTTCTCAAAGAGACGACGACAAAAGCTGTTTGGTTGGCATTGCATGGTACTAACACCTCAAGAGAACTTGAAAGAGAACCTGTTGTTCCATCAGAAACAATTTCTCTGTCAAGATCAACCTCCAGAGGAATCATTAACTTATCAGACTTTTCTTGAGAAGACCTCAGCAATTGCATACAAAAAGCACCTGCGATTCTTCCTTCAGTGACAAATGAGAGCTCAATCTCTAAAATAGTTCTACTGGTTTTAGGTCCAATCTCCCAATTCTCAACAGGTCTGATACCCATTAGCGGCAGCAAACCAACTTGGCCATTCTTCACAACTAACCAATCATTAGCAGTCAATACAGTAAGCTGATTTGAATTCTCAATAGTTTCTCTTCTACAGATTGCTTCAATGTGGTGGGAAACATTCCCCACAGAAAAGGATATCCACGCACTCACTTCCTTCACATAAAGGGTTTCATCAAAGGGATTAAACAAGGACAAATTCCTACTTGACAGTCCATCTGCAGGAACACCAGAGGTCATTATGGGGCTAATTTTGTAAGGGGACTCGATACCATTACCCTTAATCTGCACCAGAAAGCCACCAGCACTTGTCTGCAAGATCAAGTGAGCTGTGGACAAACCCATCCATCTTGGTAAGTATACCAAACAAATTGAAGCTATTTCACCAGGTCCTAGCAAAATTTCACTAAAATTACAGGGATAAAACTGTAAATTGGTAAGAAACGGTTCATAGATATGTAACATGCTGTCATTACATGTATTTCTCACAGTTAAAAGGGCTACAGAGGGTAAGTATAAATCCTTCTCTCCCCAGTCAAGCACAGGGGGGTCTATTTCCACATAAGGTGAAGGAGAAGTACCAAAAGAACTAGATTGCATCATCTCAGAGTTTCCATTCAACCTAACATTCCCCCTCTGGCTTCGTAAAGGGTGTCTACAAGAAGAAGGATCACATTGATCCACAGGATCAGTTTGCACGGATGATGATTTATCAGTACCTCCTCTGACATTCAAAAAACAAGAAACAGTATTGCCATTCAGCAGCTCAAAAATACCAGAATCTGATGACCAGCTCTTGTTACTGTTCTTTCCATTATCGACATTTGATCTTACGGGAATTTGACTATGATACTGATGCCTGCCAGCTTCTAGACCTCCAACTTCAAGCTTGTGCTCTCTGTATGAAAAACCGGGCAACGTCGAAGGAAAGCAGAATGAATCAGAATCAGCACAAATAGTCTCAATGCTAACATGGGATTTTGGACTTCCAACAGCATTGCTACAGTTTGCATCAGAAAAGACAAAATCTTGAAAACCAATTCCTTGATCACCTCCATAGATCCCACATGCACCAAATTCTGCTGATTTCTGCATTCCATTTGTTGTGCCAAGTCCATATGTAGCAAGGGAAAATAATGTATATAAAAGAAATAGATTACAACTGAATGCTTTGGCCTTGTGGAACCATCCCCTGAATAAATATAACACAGAACGATAAATTTTAAATTTTCCTAAAATTTCACAAGCTAGCAAATAAATCTTCAATGCTAGATTTTAACACATCCAACTCCAGAAAGTGTAAGCACAGAAAATATAAGGTAAAAGAAGCAGGAAGTCAAAGAAAAAATATTGCAAGGCCAAAACGTAAAACCAATAACCAACTTAAGTCCCCATTTACCACCATTCAATGAACAGTAAAGAAAGCCACGATCATTTAATTAGGGAAATCATTAATGAATGAATTCCTTAATTGTTAGACGGAAAAAAGAAACAGAACCCAAGAAAGCCATCATAGTACAGTACAATCTAAGAACAGTAAAAGAAACACGACATCGGTGAAGGAAACTTGAGAGAACGAGGAACATCTACTAGGGGAAAAAGATACAGTTTTATACATGTATCACTATTTTTTCCCACATCATTTATTTGTTGCACCAACTCAATTTCAGAACTTAACGCCAACCTAAATAAAGAACGAAGTATCTAAAACAGCGATCCTGATCAACACACCCAGAATTAATAGAAATCATTTCCATCGTCCACTGAAGTAGTAGTCATATTTCAGTTACCATGTATGTGGAAGCCATTATCATCGTTATAATCATATACAAAGTTAAAATCCCAGAACGCAAACCAACTACAGTCAACAGTTCCCGGTACTTCTACAAAAGAAGAAATAAAGAAGAGCTTACAAATCCATTTCGATTCCGGTCGTCTCTTTCAAGTATAAGATATTGAAACAAAATCATAAAGCAGCTCTACAACTTAAAAAATAGAAAACCAATGTTCGAAAACATCGCCGAACATCTAATACGGTCAAGAAATTTCATTTTTAATCGATAGTCAACAAAGAAGCGCACGAAAGCATCGACTAGAAGTTTTGAAGAAGCAACCAAACTTCTCAAAATCAATAGAAAGGAGTAGAAGAAAGAAGAAGCATGTTAAATATAGAACAGAGTAGACACAGCAAGGTTAGAGCAAAACCAAACAGAAACAGAAACTGAGTTCAACGGGAAGAAAAAAGAAATCTCTTTTTTTTTTCTCAAAAAGCAAGAGTATTGAAACACAAAGAACAAGGGTGGTTACATGGAGAGCTGCCGGATAGGCAAAGGAGTGATGGTCAAAGCACCGGAATCACTCAAAGCACCGGAGCCCATGTCGGAGAAGAGGAATATACCATCGGAGGTCGTTCAGGTTTAAAGAAGCAACACCCGAAACAGTTGTTTTGGTTTTGTTGGCCGAGAGTAAAAGGACCTCACAGAAAGCTAATGAATGGCCAAAGAGCCTGGGAGGACTAGAGCTAGAGAGAGAGAGAGGAGGAGCGAAAAAAAGGAGGGTGTGGATCAGTCGAAGTTACCAAAACGCCCTCCACTCACTGTTGACAAATAGTTCACGCCGTCGTTTGTAAAGTATAAACGGATGCTTCTTCTTACACGGCGAGGGATTGTGTCGTTTGAAGGTAGGGTTGTAGTATTAATGGGTACTTCCGTGGGGGAGCCAGTTGGAGTTTTTAGTTATTGTGTCTGGCTGTCTTCTGTGGATGGTTAGAAATTAAATAGAACATTCTTTCATTTGTAAGATCAAGTTTTAACTTTTATTTTATTTCTTTTAATTAAATGACTTTTTTATAATGCCGTTATTGCATCATAACTTAATTCTACTTTGATTATTTGATACCGAATGTGATATCTGACTTTAATTTATCTATTCTTCATTCAATTTTATACATAATTTATAATTGTAAAGCTTCTCTTTTTTATACACAAAATTGTTTTTTTTTCATGTATATACTATGAATATATGTAATTATGTACATATTGAGCGATAATAATAATATGGTGTGTCATTTACATTTAATTTCTAAAATCATATTATATAAAAAAAGTTAACATATTCGGTATACAAGGCTCCCTATTTTGTTAAAGTCTTAAAAAAGAAAAGCAATTTTTACCTACTCCTCTCAGATTTTCTTAAAAAAATCATATTATACGATATGAAATACAAGAATATATGTATGTTAAGGTTATTTACAATATATAATATTGGGAAATGTGCATGGTAGGTTGATGTCCAATGGCAGGTTCCAACACTACATATTTGCATAGGTTAGGATAATAATGTTAGAAAGTTTAAGAGTATACAGTTGGATTAAAATGACCAATTGTTTGACAAAAATAAGACCTCGTAATTGATGGAAGAAGAAATTAATAATAGTAGGGTAAGTGTAACGGGAAAAGGAAAGCAGTCATTGAGGCCTCGGGCACCGCAGACGTGGGCCAGTGAAGCCAAGTGCCAGGCGAACACGGTGGCGCATTGTGGTCCGAGCCTGACTACACCGCCAACGCTGGCTCGGCGCCCAAGGGTTGTCCTTTGGCTGTGCATCTCCGAAGGGGTAGTTCCGGAAATACCGATAACTAAAAAAGGTGGAAAACAAAGCCGAATATATTGTAAGCAGCAGACCAGACCAGACCAGACCCGACCCTCTTGCTCTTCAAATTTTAATGCAAATGTGAGATTCTCTGCTCACTAAAATACAAGACTATATATACTAGCAACCTAATGGGTCCCAATTCTCTTTTATTTCCACACTAATTGATGATAAAAACTTTAATACACAATAATAGAAGTTCTAATGGGATATGATATCTATTAAATTTAATTGATAGAAGAACTTGTAATCTAATGCATGCTTTTTGTCCGTACACGAAACTTTAGACTAACTCGATAACATTCGGCGTAAAGAGACTTTTAATAACTCATCTCTATTGCTTGCACCTCCCATATTAAGACTGCAAACAATGGTCTTTTGAGTGTAATCATTTTGGGATTTACCATGGTTATGGCAGAAGTGAGTTGGCTCTTGCGCTGCGTCACACATAGAACGAGGACTTAGAAAAAAGAAATATCATTTTTTTCTGCTTTTTTATGTTCATGACATAAACTTCAACGCACCTCTAAGAAAAAATGGTTAGATTATATTTATATTCGAGAACTCTCAATGTTGCCGCCCATGCAGTATTTTTTTAAACTTGCTTACGACATAGTTATCAGATGTGGAGGTAAGAGTTGAATTTGAGACATGTATAATGGGGTTTCAGTTAAGTTTTACTGCAGTAATTGGACAGTTGTTCTCTAATAATTATAAATGAGAATTTAAAAAGCTTTAACTATCATATTTTTTTGTTTTTGCTTAGAATTGTCTTTCAAATAAGCCCAACTCTTTGTATATTGGTAATCAAATTTGATATTAATTCAACCTCAAATATTAAATTTAAATAATCCATTACATGTTTAACCTAATGAATAGAAATAAAAATTAAAAAATTTGAAGTTGGTATTGGTTAATTTAGAATTTAAAAAAATTAGATGAAAATTTTTATTTCCTTGATGCGCGGAGAAAAAAAAAACCTTTCAATTGACTTGAACTCTGAAAATTTTGGGAGTCTTGGTTGGAACCAATTCACGATAGAAAAATGAGAATTATATATTTTCTATATTGTTTTCACTGGACCCTACTCAATTTAGAGCGAAAAGGATGTCACAAAGAAGAATTGCATGTAAAATTAGATTACTACCGAAGAAGGATAACGGGGGACCGCTGCCCCTGAGCGTCCGCCAGCCCGAACACGTGCCACCCGCTTGATTGGTGCGTGTGAGTCATTTCCGACCTTTAAATATAAACTAACAGGTAGTCTTTTTTCAAATATGTACATATAAAAAGGACATCATATGCTACGGTTTAGACCTAAACAAAAGAATCAGTTTGAATCCACCTAACGGACAACGGTGGACAGCTTGGCGGCGGTGTCAAAATCTCCTGGATTCCCTCGATCTGCACCGTGTGTTTCTAAACGGGCCGTGAATGGCCGTTGGATTGACACGGGCGATTCGTCTTCGTAGGGACAGAGCAGGTTGGGCCTACCGTCGTCGGTTGGCTCTACGCCAATTTGCGTGGACATGACCTGACGTGAGGGGTGTGATCATTTGGGAAGACTTGGAACACAAAAGTGGACCCCATTCATTTCGGCGTGTAGGTTGGGCCGTTGAATCTAAGAGGGACAATCTCTGTGCTTTAAAGAGCGTCTTCAATTCGAAAAAGGCCCTACCTTCCTTTCTGCTCGTGCCTTGTGCCTAGCTCTAGTGATCTAGTCGATTATGCTGGGTGAAAATTTAAGTGGCTTTAGGTAAAGTTTGCGTCACAGACCTTAACTGTAGTATAGACATTAACTCGTAGTACTTATTGCATTTAAAATTTCTGTTTTTGATAATAAAAAAATTGGTTTGTGGATAAATAATACTAGAATGATTAATAAATTATCAACATCACGACATGCTCCTAGTTGGTAGCATTCCAACCACTTGTACATAAGTAGACAACTAATCCACACTTTACATAATCTACATAGTCAACTAATAATTCAATGATGATTATTAAATACGAAATGAAGCCTCCTCATTATCTTTATATGGCTTAAGAATTAGAATAGAGAAGATATTGAAGTGTAAAATTAAAAGAAAGTAGAATTACAAAGTCCCATTTACGTGCAAACTCATTGGAAATGGACCAATTGAAAGAGGCATACATTTTACAAATACAAACAAGCATGCATCGGGAGATTCCGTCTTCAGTGTCATCGACCAATCCTGGGACGAGATATCCCAAGTTGTTCTTTAATTAATCAATACTACTACTTGTCATCCAGCACGCAAGTTATAATTAAAGAGAGAGTTGTGATTCGGACTAGTTGAGGAAGAGTAGCTCACTCATGTTTATTTGAGCAACTTAATTTGGTACAATCAACAATGTTGCTAGTTTTTTAATTTGAAATTTGTCTACAAATATGTTCAACACTATGCAAACAAAGAGTAACAGATGGATATTGTTAAACTTTGGAGATTTTGTATTGATTTCTAAAAGGGATGACGAACAAATGCTATAAACCTACGATAAAAATTACATTACGTTTTTCAACACTCGAACTTGAAATGTATAACTGATTACGAACTGAGCATGATTGTTGTCACGGGCTCCAAGCTAGGAGTAGTAGTAGGCTATGCTCCTAGCCTACTACTGTCACAGATCAGTGAAGGAATTAAGGTTTTGAGACTTCAATCAGCTGGCCCAAAAATATAAGCCCTAAACTTCAATAATATTTTATTGTGCAATTCAATTTGGTATAAACATAATAAGGGATTTCTTTCTTTTCGTAGTGTTCGGAACAAATAACATTTGAAATCCTATAAAGTGCAGGGTTTACTCATATCTAATGATGGAGTGGATAACTAACAAGAGACAAACATCAAGCAAGAAAATCTAATCACATCATCCCCACATAATAAAAAGAAGAAAAACAAAAGAAAAGATCTTGTCATCAAGTTCATGATTGTTGGTTATTATTCAAATACTAATGGACCTCATTGAAATTAATATGTTCCACTATAGTCTTCTAGAATGAGGAATTTGTATTTGTTATGAACTTGCCCGAGATTTGATAAGGTTAGGCGAGATTTGTCCTCTTTAATCAAAGTGTAATGGTGCAATTTCTACACATCTTAGATTTAGACGGCAAGATTGTGCCATGATGAGCTAGGCAACCCCTCCATAACATTTTGACGTGCGACAAATAGTAGACGAGTTCTTCACACCAGCTGAATGTTAAAGGTTCAAACTGAAAGGCTTAGAAGTCTTAAGTGGCGAACATGACTTTTGATTTTCATCAAATTTTACAATTTACTATATATCAATCAAAAGCTCAATGATGTAGTCAGTTGAGTTAATTCTGTTGCATTTATTTTCGAAGCTAAAATCTATTGGTTTATTTGTTTTAAGGTTATTTTGTCTTTTCTGGTAAATTTTCTATTTAATAATGTTCTTTATACTTTTTATTATTACATAAGAATCTATTAAAATTAGATTTTTAGTAATTTTTATATTTGATAATATTTTTTGTACTTTTTATTACTATAAGTAAGAGTATACTAAAGCTGATTCATATATTATATTCTTTAAGATATTGGATAAGAATATAAATTATTTATTGCTTTATATATTTGACATTTGACCAACTCTAAAAACACAATCGAGTGTTAGAATTATTTAACAACTATTCACTTAATATATCATTCCTTTCTAGAAAATTTTGTTATGCGATATATTTTATAATTAGAGTGAGATGTGCCCTTTTTAGTCATGATTATAAAAGAATATTTCAGAATCATTAGCTAATATGATTTGAGAGACAAATTTATAAAAGAGCTTCAATCATTTTCCATTTAGTGGAAGATTCCCAAATAGTTGGTGAAGAAGAAATTGTAAACAAATTTGGCACCTGTAGGAAGCTCTCTTTAACAAAATGCACAAGTTCAAAACCGATATGTTTTCAAAACCTTCAATTGGTTAAGAATTTTTAAACATGGCCTTCACCTACAGCTAAGAACACCTTAAAAAACATATGTTGAGAATCTCTTATCTAGTTTTTTTAAAACTATGAAACTCTTCTTTTGTTGAGGGATTATGTTTCATGTAACTTTTGTCTTTCAAACTTCTCTTTTGATCTCAAAAGGGGCAACCATATGTAGTAAATTTATCCAAATTTTAAGCCTCAAAAGCATGTATGTCTCACTCCACAAGGGCATGTATATGTGTCCTCAAACGTCCTCATTCAACTCATACACTATTTCATAAGCTTACATTTCATCCACATGGTCATGTCCACTTTTGACACAGCCGTGTGTAACCTTAATATGAGCATGTACTCCAAAAACAACTTTCAATCATCAAATTATGCCTTGAAACTGCTCGACTTTCATTCTTTTTGATCCATGAAGATAACTAACACTTCTTATGCCTAAATTTAGTAAAATTACATGAAAAAACATCATTAAAATGGGGATGAACCCACAATAATCTCTCTCTAGCACATTTTAAGATGACAAATCAATCACCCTATTAATTACTCAAAAGTCATCTCCGGGAGGTTGCTAGAAAGCTCAATCTTACTCATGGGAACCACCTTTGTTAGTATATCGGTACCATTCTTATCTACATCAATCTTTAAAAAATCCTTCTCCTTTTACATTGTCATAAACTAAAAATCTTTGTCTTTAAGTGGTTGTACTTCTTTGAAATTCTCTGGCTCCCTCTTAGTAGTGATTATGAGATATTTAGATCTAGGGTATTTTATGAGTCATTATTACATCTATGAAGGGTATAATAGTCATTATACTCTTGAAATAACTACAAAGAGTGGTTATATAAAGAACAAAACGAGATATATGTGCATCTGAGTGTATGTTTTTGTTGGTTCTTTATCTATCAAGTGTACAGAAAAACAAAAGAAGATTTCTGCAATTAAAGTTGGTGAAAATGTTCTTTAATCGGTGGAGCTGCAACAATAAACCAAGTATGTATTTTTTGTTTTATATGCATATGAAACTATCATGTTTAACATGCTTTTTGTGATTGGGTTTTTATCATATGATCTCTATAATTATGTTTGCTCTTGATTATTTTCTAACGTTGGTATCAGAGCAGGTTATTTTTTTAAAGTTATATGCATGTGTAAATCTGCATTTTATATTTATGAATAATGATATGAATATTTGCGAATATCATTGTTGTTGACTTTATGTGATAAGAAAGAAATAGAAAGGCAATTAACAATTCCTAGTTACCTACAAGAAAATGGCATTGTTGAAAGATGAAATAGGTCGCTATTAGAAATGATTAGGTCTATGATGGCCCAAGCAAATTTACCAATCACTTTTTAGGGTCACTACAAGAAATTGTATTTTTAGTGAAGTAAAAGTTGTCTCTAAAAGCAGTAATATTAGTCACTATTATTAATAGTATCTAATTTTAAGTCGTCACCTATTGTCACAAATACCTCCATCATTGATGAAATAGTGACTAATTTAAGATATCGTCACAATTATGCAACACTTTTGTGACATAAATATTGTCACTAAAACTTGTGCAATTTGTGACAAATCTATATGATTACAGTAACTTTACATATTTGTGACAAGTTTATTGTCACAAATAATATAAAATAGTGATGAATTAAGCCGTAACAGTTCTCCATCTTATTGTGGCAAAATTGCCGACACTAAAACTTGTCAAATGTGTGACAACATTATATGGTCACAACAAATGTACTTATTTATGACAATTTTATCGACACAAATAATATAAAGTAGCGACGAATAAAATTGTAACAATACTTCATTATATTGTGACAAAAGTGCTGACGCTAAAACCTATGAAATGTGTGATAACATTATATGGTCACAATAATTTTACATATTTATGACAAATTTTTTGACACAAATAATATAAAGTAGTGACGAATAAAGTCGTAATAGTACTTTATTTTATTGTTACAACATTATTGTCACTAAAATAATTAGAAATATTGACAAAATATTTGTCACTAATAATTTTTTTTATCAATGTCCATTAATTCTTGGTCACTAATATTTTAATAAAAAAATGTCAACATCATTTCATCACAAAAAATGAAAATTGGTTCTTACAAAAAGTATTGTCACTAATGTGTTTATTATTATCACAAATAAAATTATCAATTCATCAACAAAATTACATTAGCCGTAAAATTTTTTTGCATCAATGGCTTATATTGTCTAACAGATTTCGTCATAAGTATGAAAGTTATATGTTACAATAATGTTGTCACTAAATAAAGAATGTATGTTACAATAAATTTATCACTAATGTCTTCGTGTTTGTCACAAATAATATTATTAAAATTATCAATTTAATTACTTAATCGATAAAATTTTTTGCATTGGTGGCCATAAAATAGACGTTGTCACAAATGATACGGATTTGTAGTGCTAAGATATTATCAGACAAGCAAGTAAAAATTATTAGTATATATAAAATATAACACTAAAATGTACAAAATTCTAATTTCCAATATATAAAATTGGAAATTTTAATATCCAAGAAAAATATTTATTACAATTATCTCAAACTACTACTTACTAGTTTAAGCTAAAATTCTCTAAGGTAAAATTTCCTGACAATTCTTCAGGATGAATTTCATTGTTGATTTGTTTCCTACAAAATAAATAAAAATAAAATCAGTTAATTAGTTTATAAAATATTAAACTATAAATTTAGTACTAACATTTTATAATAATATAATGATAATGATAAGAGGTGGTTTGAAAATTTAGTAAAGTAAATTTTACCTTTAGTCATACAAGTCCTCAGTGGCATGGCTATGGTTAGCACCTCCAATCTTAATGGCCTCATCCTCTATTAGACACTTAACACCACAAGTAGTTTCTAGTGAAACTTCACATATAATACTTTCCCGGCTTTATTAATAAGCGTATAGGCGTGAACACTGGAGCCTTCCATATGTCTGTAATCCTGAGGAATACCCCAATCATCGAAAAAGAAGGTGAAGGTGTGCAAACTTTCAGGATGGTGAGAGAAGTGATCCAGAATCCTCCACATCTCCTGGATGTGAGATTTGGGGTTTGGCTTAAAGGCATGAATCGTGTCTGGGAATTTCATGGCATCCCGATTGAAGAAGACAGGGAAATTGTTTCCCACAAGATCAAAATTTCCCTGAATCAATAAGCAAACAAGATTAACATGTAGATCCTGAATAAATAAGCATACAAGATTAACAAGAGGAGTACTGACCTCTCTGGTGTAAAACTTCACAGCAAACCCTCGAGGATCTCTCATGGTTTCAGGACTGCCTCTCTCATGGATAACTGTGGAGAAGCGGACAATGACAGGAGTTTGAACTCCAGGAGCTCGCAGGAAGTCAGCACATGTAAACTGAGAGATATCATGGGTAACCTCAAAAAAACCCTTTGCACTTGCACCCCTTGCATGGACAACACGTTCTGGGATCCTCTCCCTGTGAAAGTTTGCAAGTTTCTCCAACAGATGATAATCCTCAAGAAGGATCGGTCCTAGCAAAAGAAGCAAGGGAAATTCAAGTCTCCATTTTATAATATCTCACAATCACACGGGACTTCAAGAAGAGCTAAAACATAAGATCCACATGAATGAAACGTTCAATCGCAATCCAAAAATCCCAAAACAAGATCAAAAGGCTACCTCGAGTTCCAACAGTCAACGAGGAATCGTTGTTCCAGACTGGAGCACCAGCGTTTGTAGTCCAGTATGGAGAATTGTAAGCACTTGATGGGCGGTGCTGCACATCATCAAAACAAAAATCTCATCAAAACCATCAGAAAGGTCAATAAACACTGAGTCATCCCAGACGGGCAATCAACGTAAAGATCGAATCTTGACCACCGAGAATCAAAATCATCTCAACCCCACAAGACGACGACAATAATAATAACCATAACCAGAAACAATCCCGCTCGGAGTCATGCCATTTTTATAATATATTAAATTTCATCTACACATTTTTATATAAAAATATAAAATTTATATATTTTTATTAAGTTTTATTTACACATTTTTTCGTAAATAAGTGAAATCTATAAATATGTAAATCAAATTAAATACCACAAAATTAAAATATCTTATAAGATTATAGGATATTTTAACTCAAAAAATAATCATCATTATATCCAATCTAAAATCTTGCAATAAAACAAAATTTAAAGAGATAATAGAAAAGTTATTTATGATAAATCCATATACAGATTAATACAAGAGAAAAAATAAATATAAAAAATAACAATAATAATAAACAAAAAAATCATGCTAAGACTCGACATTTAAGGAAGTCTTATAAGATCAGGATATTTTAACTCAAAAAATAATCATCATTACATCCGGTTTAAACTCTCACAATAAAGCAAAATTTGAAGAGATCTAATAATATAGATCCTTACTCATACATAATAGTCTTAACACAATCTTATTTCTACTTAATAAAAAGATTATTTATAATAAGTTAACATATAATAATAATTTACAAAAATATTACAATATTATAAATAGAAATGTATACATATTAAAATTAAAAAATAAAATAGGAAAGTTAATAAAAATAACAAAAAACAAACATAAACAATAATAAATAAGTAATACAATAACAATAAATAATAAGATAAATATACAAAAATACAAAAACAACTCGAATTAAGCTAAAAAAAAATAAGATAAGCATGCAAAGAGTAACTTGTAACTAAATCAAGCTAGTTAGGCCTGTCTGTAACTAAATCAAGCTAGTTAAACAATCCACAAGACAGTGCACAGAAACGAAGAAACCAGATCATATACAACAACATAAGCAGCATCAAAACAGAGCAGCAACGAACGTACGAACGAACACCGTACCTTGTAGGGATCCATGGCGAGAAAAAGGAGAGAATGGAAGAGACGGAGTGAGGAAATAAAGCAAAAGTTGATAATAGTTGATCAAAGATAAGAGTTTTATTTATAGAAATAATGCTAAACACAGTACGTATGCAGTATGCTCGTGGCTTACTCACTCCATGGTCCATAGTCCATACGCAATTATCAATGTATTGTCGGTACGCTGATTATGTGTTTTTTTTTCCATAAGTGACGTCGTTTTCTATTTTGTCTTTTTTAATAATTAAAAATTATTTTTTATGAAATCTTATCCTTTTTTAAGACTTTGGTTCAAATAAAATAATAAAATATAACCGAAACAGAATTATCCCGAGAAGGATCGAACGTCTTTACTAGTTAAGGATAAAGCTGCGTATTAATCGGGTTGTTTATCTTCAACAACAGTGCGAGGAAAGAAATAATTGAGCAGATAAGGAATCATTCCTTTAGCGACGTGGAGCCGATATGATTGCGACGGTTGTGCATTATTGGGTTGAAAAGGATGATGATCCATCCTACCAGTAGGACAGGTGCGAGCTGTTCGTTTGGAGTTTTATGGGGACAGTGTGAGCCCACCCCACCACGAGTTTGGAAAATGGGCTTAGCTTGACTTTGCCGGAAGCAGATCCGCCGCTCCTGAATTACCGTGGCTCACCGTCTTCTTGATATCCTAATCATGACCTAAAAGTGAAAATGAAGGATCATAGGGGTGGGGAATTTTCCAAATAAACTCTCCACCACGAGTTTGGAAAATGAGCTTAGCTTGACTTTGCCGGAAGCAGATCCGCTGCTCCTGAATCACCGTGGCTCACTGTCTTCTTAATATCATAATCATGACCTAAAAGTGAAAATGAAGGATCATAGGGGTGGGGATTTTTCCAAATAAACTGTTAGCGTGAGACAAGACTATAACAATCTGTCCCATTGTAGATAAGGATTTGCATTGCCATTCAACCACAGAATGTGGCCTAAAGTAAGTTTGAAAATGACAAGACAACTAGATTTTTTTAATTTTAACTCTGACTTGGTAAATTTTGATTTAAATTAACATTATTTTAGAGTCTGATCGAATCTGCTTTGAATTATTGAATAAGATGATGTATTATCAGACCAGATCTCGCTTCATTATAAGATTTCAGACTAAGTGTAAGAATGATGATAAAGTTTGAGTCAAATTTTAAAACTTTATATCTTGGCTTGTGATCTGGGGAAGTTTGCCTTGGACTGAATCCATCACGGGTTGGGGTTCCTGGAACAATCATAGTACCAAGTCCTGAGCAATGGGAATCTTGCTGGGAATAGATAATTTGCAGGCTTGAAACATGTAAAAAGGTCCAAGTCCTGAGCAACAGCATGTCGGAACATAAACTGAGATTTAACAATTCAAAGTACAAACTAAAAATGTAAAGAAGAATCTGAGCATTGCCGGAAAAATACCGCCGAAGAACTTGGAAGCTGATGGTTTTCTCTGCCTTGGTCTGTTTCGGTAAAAGTAGCCTTTCCACATTCAGTGCTTTTTGACAATGACCATTACTGTGTTGCCTGCACTTCAAGGATTCCACACTGAACATTAAATCTTCTTCTTCATTATGATGCAACAAAAGAACAATCGTACTACCTGACAGGTGAAACTCTATGGCATCATCATTCCTGCAGTGGATCCGTCATTTGAAGGAGCGATCTCTTCAGTAAACTGGTACGAGACTTTCCTTCTTTAGATCTTTGTCTGTTACTACTCGTATCCACACTTCGCTGCAATAGCAGCATGCAGTCCGATCATCCTTGCATGGTGAGATAGTGGATACTCTGTCTTTCCGAGTAGGGAGAAGCATGGTTGGTTAGCCATTAACGCTTGTCCAGCAACTCCTTGGTCTTTTAACAGGTGATGCTCAGAGCAGCCCCCGTGAAAGGGGTGGATACTAGGATCAGCTGCATAACAAGGATCATCAACAGTAGAAACATATTGAGAGTCGTTCTCATCGGAATGTCGGCGGCCTTCCTTGCCTTGTTGGAGGGATGAAACCCAAGTTTGAGCTAAGGGTAATCTATGTGTCTCACAGGGAGATCTCGGAGCTTCTTGAATCTCAGGTAATGCAGCTTGGTAGGAATCACCAGATGCCTGAAGAGAAAATTTTTCATCCATAATCTAAAACAGAAAATGGGATTTTCGAAAAAAATTAATGTTTCATCTTATGTTTTGATTACCTTCAGGTTCTGTCTGGTTAAAATTTCTGAACTTCTGAGGTCAACAGCCTGCAAATGAAGTAAGTACTCTCTATCATACTAAGTTGAACAAGGATCAAACCCCTTTCTGCAGTCAACATTAGATCATCTCCAAAGCAACCTTATGCCATGTTCATTACTTGATGAATATGAAAGTATGTTCCATCTTCAACTTAAGTATATAGATAAAGGTGATTCACATAAAATTTCTGAACTTCTGAGGTCAACAGCCCTGCAAATGAAGTAAGTATTCTCTATCAAACTAATTTGAACACGGATTAAAACCCTTTCTGCTCTCAACATTAGATCATCTCCAAATCAACCATATGGCATGTTCATTACTTGATGAATATGAAAGTATGTTCCATCTTCAGCCTAAGCATATATATAAAGGTGATTCACATAGAAGATGCATTCATGTGGAAAATATGTTCATTTGCATGAAGAAATATTACTTTGTTGAAAATTTGTGAACCTTAAATAAGTCGATTACCTTTTGAGTCGCATTAGCTTGTTGCTGTTTAGAACAACCAAAATAAAATTTTCAGTTACTGTAATACCCAATTTCACTACACCAGTGTGCAGAGGGAAGCATCCTGAATATTGTGAAAGAACAGACATCAAAGTGCCTTGTGAACGCTTTCAAGATCATGACTGTACTTGATCTTCTGTGAAGTCATCAACACCTAAACAGTTCCTGCCTATTTGCAAAGACAGGAAGAGCCAGACTTCCACGGACATCATGCTGTTGAGCATCATCCACACGTCGGTACTCGTCACTTCTGAAGAATCGGACATCAGGGCTCCACTCAGGGACTTTATCCAAGAAAACTCTACCAGGTAACCCTGCAAGCTCCCTGACATTCTCCTCAGCTGAAAACTGATAGTTAACAGATATTTATCTATATCTTGCCAACTTCTGAGAGCTTGGATCCAGAGCAAATGATTGTTCATGAGTCGTTAGAACACGTCGATCTTCTCTATTTACAGGGACCCATATTTTCACCAGGACATCTTTATCTTTGATGTACCAAATTGCCTTTATTAATCTCCCCATTACAGCTGTTCCAGGACCTGAATCTGCTCTTGGTTCAATCCACCATCTTCTACTTATCTGAGAATCTTCTGTTACATTACTTTCCCATCTGTTAATACTAACAGAATTACAGTCAAGTGATTGAGTGTCAGTAGTACATCCTGTTAGATAATTTCATTACGTGGCACATATAGTTTGGTTTAATCATTTAAGTATATTAAATCTCATTAGTTATTTGAACAAGAGAGATTAGGTTTAATTAAAATAAATAATGTGATGTATTTATGTTGATGGAACTTAAAAATAAGGATAATGAAAAGAGGTGTCGTTTAAGTTTTGATGTATCTCTCCAACAAAATCTAAGAATATCTTGTAGAAGATTATTGAAGATTATCTTGTAGAAGATTATTGAAGATTATTTGTTCAGAAAGTATCGGAAATACGATGAATCAAGGTACGTTTACATTATTGTAAAAAATTGATTATATTCTAAGATCCTACAATTTGTGTGTTTAAATTTACATGATATCCTACAAATAAATATGTTTGGTTTTATCTTATACTTCTTCGTTAAGGTTGGTTTGAAAACGTTCCATTAATGGACATGAAAGGTTCTCTCTCTAATTCATTATGTTTTTCTAGTGCATTCTCTCTTATGCAATCAACGAGTTTTACTTGTTTCTTTTATCATGTCTCTTTAATGCTTCATTAATACCTTTATGTCTATTTTTGTTAGTTGTCGTGATGAATTAACACTTTTGGATGAATTACTTGCTTTGATTTTCTCTTAAGCCTCTTGTTTCATTAATTTCATAGGTTTTAATTGTAAAATTTGATGCATGATTTTAGCATCATATATTAATGATTGTTAATGTAATAAAGTACTTATGCGTATAAACAAGAATTAGTTTCAATATGACTTCTATTATCATTTATTTAATTTGATATTTATATAATGAATATTGTGTTAGTCATCAAAGTGGCCAAATTAGAAACTTTTATAAATATCAAATTAAAATAGATATATAGTTACCTATAATAATGTGATGTTTATGATTGCAACGACATAACGATAAATATAATGGGTATACTAAAATTCATTGATACTAAAATATTTAAGAATCACCGAAAGGTTGATTAGTTAATTTTATATCAATGAGCATAATCATGATTAATTAGTATACTTTATTAGATATATTTAGTATACCCAACGATAACTAATATATCTAATTAGAGTATGCATGATTATCAATTATGTAAATATTACTAAGCATCAATTTATGTGTTTAATATATTGTTGTTTTACCCA